>JAOEHY010036821.1:18139-31903 GCA_025447955.1 Psilopsiagon aurifrons | reverse complement strand
TTCTCTGGGCACCCTGTGCCAGCGCCTCAGCACCCTCACAGGGAAGAGCTTCTGCCTAAGAGCTCCTCTCAGTCTCCTCTCTGGCAGTTAAAGCCATTCCCCTTGTCCTGTCCCTCCATCCCATGTCCAAACCCCCTCTCCAGGTTCCCTGCAGCCCCTTTAGGCACTGGAGCTGCTCTGAGGTCTCCCCTTCAGGAGCCTTCTCTCCTCCAGGCTGCCCCAGCCCCGCTCTCTCAGCCTGGATCCAGAGCAGAGCTGCTCCAGCCCTCGCAGCATCTCCATGGCCTCCTCTGGACCTGCTCCAACAGCTCCACATCCCTCTGTTAGTGTGGGCTCCAGAGCTGGACGCAGTATGATAAGATCCTTGTAGGATTGCCATTTGGGAAACAGGCTCTGCTTTAGCTTTGGCTAATGGTCTCAGTGAAAATACTATGCTTGAAAAGCCGTGTTGCAGTCCTTGAATACAGCCATTGGTAAAAGAGCTTCCCAGGTTCTGACCAAGTGTGATCATCAGAGAGCCAGTGGTTGCTTCTGGCATGAAGCTGGAAATTTGCAGGAGTGTTCAAGAGAGAACCAAGTGTGCCTACAGCATACCAACAATGGTCAGAATACCTAAAGGTCTTGAGGAGCTGCTGTGGGTAGAGAGGGCTGAGATGGGTGAGCTGCATCCCTGAAGGTTTCCATGGGGAGGAGGTATGGGAATGGGCTGGAAGGGAGGATGTGGCAGCTTTATCTTAACGCAGATGTGCATGTTAGGGAGAAATGGCTCAACATGGATTGAGCGTTTGTTACTGCTATGCTCTGTTGGTGGCTTCATGGTAAAAGACTTGTCCCTTTCTCTTTCCTGTGCCTTTCCCCCCTCCCCTGCCCCCTTCACCTCCAGCAAGGTGCCCTCCAGGTCAACTTCAGGGTGAAGGAAGGGAAGTCGATGTGTTCCAACTCAGTGGCTGGTTTCAGTACCTGCTGTGTGAATGCAAAGCAGGGGTTTTGCAGCTGAGAAGATCCCGTGGGGACCCAAGTGTGTGTCTGTGTATGTGTGTTGGTAGGGGCTGTAAATAGCATAGAGATATGCACTACATTACATTGTATTTTGCCTTTCTCTTATGCTGATGGCACATTTTCTGATGCACAGATGACAGGCCCTTCCAGGTGATATTTGCTGATATTGAAAGCACTTGTGAACTCTTAGGCCACTGCTATTTGCTGTCCAGTAGACACCGGGAGAAAACTGCAGCACTTGGAGTGTGTTTGCTCTCTCTCACATCCCCCCTAGGTGATTTGACCACATCACTCCCCATCTTTGATTCTTTCCTCTTATTTAAAGGCCTCCTGTGGCCGCATTGTCTGGAAAAGCTCCGGTAGAGGCTGTAGAGCCTTGCTTCCACTTAACTAGAGAACACGCTGTCATTAACAGCCCTCAAGGAGGATGAATGTCACTGCTGCCTTCAAGGAGAGGTACAAAGCAACCTCCTGGCCCTCAGTTGGATGAAGCTCTGCTGAAGACGTCAGCAAGATCAAAACATCAGCTGGTGCGAACAGGAGTGATGTAGGTGTTCCGCTGTGATGCAGGAGTTGTGGTGGCTTTGTGGTCCCTGGGGACACAAGGTGAGCTGTGTTTAACTGGCTTTGGTACTGATCAGAGGGCACCAGTCACTTGGGTGAGTGGCCCCACCAACTTGCCTAAGCCTGTCTGAGCACCTCTGCCCTGCCTCCGTGTCCTTCCTCACAGTTGCACCTCCATGGATGAGCTTCAGATGGTTGAGCGGGAATCTTGCCAAACACGGAAGGCTTTCAGCAGCGTTATGGATGACTGTAGGCTTCCTGCTGGTAAGTGTGTAAAGATCTGTTGGCTTCTTATTTTAGTCCCATAAAAGAGCACCCTTGTAACTGCTTTTGGCTTTCCTTTTAGCCTAATGAGTTCTTCTCTCTTTTCCAAAAAGTCTGATGCGAGTCAATCCTAAGCAATCCATAGTATCTGTGCGTCTGATTTTCTCCTTCTCTGGAAGTACAGCCAATGAGTGCAGTGGGGTGGAGGTGGGTTGGACTTCAGCCATCCTTTGGCTCCTGCCATGAGTGCATAGACCTCTATCTATGGGAAGAGGGAAAAAAGGGAAAATAACCCACAAACAGCTGCATTAAAATAATAATCAGAGCCTCGTGAAAGCACACAAAACCCCAGTAAACTTTCTGTTCTTTGAAACTTGAATCTTATCTCTCCCTGTCAAGGTTAATTGTTCCTGGGTTCAAACCATGGACAAGCTTTCATTATGATTGTATTTCTGAGGCATGGCTGGGCCAGGTTCATCTGCTGGGTGATGTGTAGCAGGGTTGAATTTGGTCAAGTCTGTTAAGGAGGCGATTTCATCTGTCACTGTGCATTTCGTTGTATTTGTGGATTTAAATCCGACCTTCAGTGTTTGAAGGTAATCATCTGTGGAGCTGTTTTAAAGGCAGTCACTTCATTTTGTTCTGTATTACATTGAAGACTACGGTCTGGTCAGATCTGGAAAGCTTTAGAAGGTCTGCTAACGTAAGTGACCCTTCTGGTTTATGTGGTGGGGAACAAATAGCCTGAGTTGGGAACAAGTTCTCCCCATTTTGCAGTTAATGAGCCTATCAAGAGGCAAAGATTGGTTTTCCTTTGACTACTGCAGAGTTGCTGAGTGCTCAGGATCCCAGCTTTTCCAGTTGTGCTTTTCAATCCTGTAGCTCATTTTCTCCTGAAGGCGTGCTTGGAAGAGTGGGTTATTAAGAGCATGAACAATGGAAAAATACTAAACTACATTACAGTATTAAAAAGACATTAATGAAACGGGCATAATGAGTATCTGGAAGAGTTTTATACCCCCTTGAGCAAGGAAATACACATATACTAAATGATGCAGAGTTGTATTTTCAACTGGCTAGATTAGTCTGGGACACAGTGTTTCACATGCAGATAAGTTTGGGTTATGGTTCTGCTTGGGTATATCACAGACACTGTTCAGTGCCTCAGTTTACTTGGCCTTAAAAGGGGGTCATTGGTGTTCTTTTCATCTCTGCCCTGTTTCTTGCGATCCTTAAGCACAAAGGGAGGCTGGGTTGATATTAGACAAAAAGAACTGATTTTCTCCCTTCCAGCCATTTTTATGAGGTGGGTGTGGGAGCTGCTTCTGTCAGTGCTGGAATCTTTCCTAGAGATTCTGCTAGAACTAGCAAAGGAGCTTGTAACCTTGTAAAGCATCTTTGAAAGTGATGGTTTTCCAGCACTGGTCCTTCAGTGGTTTCTAGGTTCTCCTGGTGCAAAGCAGTGCAACTATGGAGCTATGGGGTGTGCAGTCACGACTGCTGATACCTCAGAGGAGCTTGTGCCCAGCAAAAAAGCTGCAGGACTGGGCATGCAGGATTCTCCTTCTGCTATGGAGGTGCTATTTTGGCAGGAGGAGCCCTCAGTCATGGCTAATGGGATGTAGCCAGCCATGGCTTGACATGGCTGCTTAGCATTGCATCTTCATCTTTTCCCCCAGCCCACTTCTTTGCTGTGGCTGTTTTCATTTTCTTGGTAATTCAAACATGGTTGATGCTATCATGAGGAATTTTTGTGAAGGTGATCTGACTGAGACTGTTTTGCAGGTGACATTCATGTGTACAGGTGGGAGTGTAGGACAACAGGCAGGTCATGGAAATGGAAACTGTAAGAAACGCTGTTGGAGATGGGGAACTTGGAAAGGTGAAATGCATAAGAATAACTTGCAGCAGTGGGTAAAATGAGGTCAAAAGACTTACGAATGAGCACAGATGGGTGCAATCCATGGGGATTTGTGTTGTCAGAGGAAGGTGAGCATGTGGTCCCTTTCTGTGGGCATCAGCTTCTGTCACTGTGCACCATCACATGCCAACATAGGAGTGGTGGTGATAAGAGGTGGCCCTGGCTAATGTGTGGAAAGAAGAGACAGCTTGCCTTGCAATGCTTTCCCCAACAACAGCTCCAATCTGTGCATGTGTGAGGCTTAGCCCATTCATTGCTGTGAGTTACAGAAAACAGACCTTTCCTTTTCCTACGGGTTATATCCATGAGCAACTGGGTGGTGCTGGTATTTGATAGGAGTTGGGAAACTGGGCAGGAAGCTTGTTCCCTGCGTGCACCCTGCTTGGTCTGTCTGCTTCATCCACTTACACATGCCCCAGCAGTACATGGGGGTAGGTGTGAGCTTGTGTAGCACAGGGGCCAACGTGGTGCCAAGCTATGGGAACTTCCCTGATGGGTCTCACTTTGGGCAGTCTGAGCTCAGGATCATTTCTGTGGAGCTGGAGGATCAGAGAATCAACCAGGTTGGAAAAAACCTGAAAGATCATCCAGTCCAAGAGATCCCCAGCACTGCCAAGGCCACCACTGAAAATGGGAAGATGTACAATTTACTTGAGATGACGCTCAGAGAGCTCAGAGCTGTAGCTTTTGTGTTTCTTGTGAGTTTATTTTTATGGGGTAAACAAAACCAAGTCCTGTGTTTCCTCCATTAAGGGATAGTATTTACTTTAGGTACAGCAGAAGTCCGATGGAGAGCGTCAAATGAAGTAAATCTCCATAGTGCCTCTGATTCCAGAGCTCTCCACGGTACGTTTAGGTTCCATGTCTGTGTTGGAGACTTGAAGCTCAGCAGCCTGAGCTCAGACTTGGCAGCAGGGGATTTAAGCCTTGGTCTGGCTTTTAGGCTTTATTAAAGGCTGGTGCCATAGAGGGATGCAAAAAGCTTTTTATGTGGCCAGAGGAGGACCCTCCAAAGACAGGCGGAGGATAGTGCTGGTGGAGGAAAGCCTGTAAGCAAGGTGAAGACAGGAATCCAGTTGGTTAGAGGCACTAGGTAAGGTTTCAGTTCTGTTGGTTCCTTTGCTCTAAACCTTGGTTTGACTTTGCTCATTTGGTTTTTCTTTCTCTGGCAACAATGGTGATGATTGTCACCACTGCCATCATTCTGCAGTATGTTACGCATGGTGCCCATCACTGTACCCAGCACCAGAGGCACAGAGAAGCTGTTTCACATGTGTGTTTGCTGGCTCAGAAGCACAGCACTTGGTGTTTTGCAGGATGGGCTATGAGGGTGCTGCTCACCCTCATCTCTAGTCTATTAGCAGTCTCTCAGTAATGACTTTTAAAGGAGAGATGAAACTTCTCTCCCTTGTGCTTTCTAGGCTTTGGATCCAGCTCAGTGTGACTGTGCCTTGCAGCAGGGATTGTTGTCATGTAATTGTGCCCTTCTGAAGTCAGGTGAAGCCTCTGGGCGTGCTTTTGATTTGTGCAGTGCCAAATGTGTACTGTCAGGCCTCTCCCTCCTGTCCAGAAGAACTCAAGATGAGACAGGACAGATCTTCACGGTCGCTATTAAACTATCTTCTTCCCTAGCACTTGATGCTGTAGTAGTGTGGATGCACCGTTTGTAGAAGAGGGGAGTGCAATTGCCATCTACTTGCCCAAGCACATTTGGCTCTGGCATAGCCTTTTGTAGCATTCTAGTGCTGGTATTAAGTTACCTAGAATGGGTAATAATGGAACCAAATAATCAGCCAAAAGTTGTCTCAGCAAGGAAAAAATCAAACCCAAACAAAAGCCACAGGAGACATTGGCATCTTCCCCATCCCTCCCAGTGTTCACAGCATCAGAAACCCTTCTGTATACTGTGGGCTTTGGAAAAATACATTAGCAAATGCATGCTGCTGCTGTTAGACTGTGCAGGGACTTGCAAGCAGATGCCATGGGTGATGGTCATGAGGAGCTCTCATGTGTGAACGCCTCTCTGCAGTCATCTTCCCATCAGTCCACTTCCATCATTATTCTTGGTGGAATAATGAGGCACATTCCTGCCTAAACAGATCACTTTAAACACTACACATCTCTGTCAGGCAAACCCCACCCTGAAGTGACAGGCATTAGGAAAAAACAAAGCTAATTCACTGCCTTACCTCCGGTGTGCTGTGTAATTGATTTCATCAAATAAAATCCATGTAATAAAGCTCTGGAAGCTAAGGGAAAGCTTCAGCCTCATGGTGGCTCAGGCAGGGATCAATTCCTCGATTTCTTTCTTGGCTATTGAGAGTTGCTGCTTGTTGCTGAGGCCAGGGAGGTTGGAGATGTTCCATAAGCTGACATCCTCTATGTCACTGGTGTTTCAGATCCAGGCTAAAAATGAAAGGAAAATATTGCAGCTATTTTTTCCTTTGGGTCAGCCACAGTAGGGAAATGTCTGGGTCACAACAGTCACTCACCAGTGAAGAGCTACACCCCTGCATGAAACTAAATCCATTTTTCAGCTGTAAAGTTTTGGTTTAGTTCTTCTTGTGGTTTCCCCTGAACACAGAGTTGGAAAAGAAGTGGATTAGGAGCAGCTTTTTTTATGGTGTCTCCATTTCAGAGATGCAATAAAACTTCAAAGCGCAATAAGAAGTGGGAGCCTCAGCCCTCTTTTGCTGAGTTAAAGTTGTTTAGGAACTGCTTTGGCTCAAACCTCGGCAGTGAAACCCTGCAGTCATTCAGGTTGATACATATTTTGCTTCACTTTGTTTTCAGTTCAGACTAAGTGCCATATCCAAGAGGAAGAAGGAAGGATGGACCATTCCAGGATGCCTGGGTAGCTGGAGGAGGGATGGATGAATTAGGTGAACTGCTGTTGCATAGGCATAAGCTGTCTGTGAAGATATATGCCATAGGAGTCCGGCCCATCCACATGACACACGTAATTTATTCTCTAGATGGGACTGTTTGCCTTCTGGGTTCTTCTTTAGGCATGGTTTGGCTCTGTCCAGTGGGTATGTGTCAGCTGCAGCTCCTGAAAGCTTTACAAGGCTGATTCTTGTGGAAAGCCTCCATTCTACTTCATCTCTCTCCATTTGTTGATGCTTTTTGTGACTGTGAAATGCAAGATATGTTTTGGCCACATGATGAGCCTTAGGCTTTTCAGAGGAAGAAGCTGAGGGGAGTGGTGAAGTGAGAACTGGCATCTCTTCTCCCTGATCTTGTCAGCCTTGGGATTTCAACATAGGCTGAGTGAGAGGGTGGCTGCTTAAATGAAAGCATCATCTGGGTGCAGGTGTATGTCCTGCTGGGGCACTAGTTCCTTTCCAGGTAGGCTGAATATCCCGGATGCAGCATCCTGGGTTCAGGAGGGTGTTCTTAAAATCTTATCACTGCAGGCTCTTTATTCTGGGGATGTCCCTGTTTGTGTCTGCTCAGATCAGGGAGTGTCAGGAATGGAAGGAGGAGGGAAAAGCTACCTTGTTCTTGAGCTGCCCTCCAGTGCTGCAGGGCTGTGCTTCACCAGCGATGCTGCTTCTCGCTCGCTTCGCTTACGCAGCTGACTTTTAAGTATGCTTTGGAAAAACATGCACTGAGTACAAATATTATCCCTATACATCCTCCCCCTGTTATTTCTTGCATCAGGACCTGCGCTTTGCAGCGTGTGTACCTCAAATCCCTCAAGAGGCTGGAGCTACCCTGACAAACACCGCCTTAAAAACATCCCTTCACCAGGCCAGCTACGAGGGAATGCCAGCAGTGACTGAAAGGTGCAGTGTCCCTGGGATGGGCTGTGTCCAGCCTGGGCATACAAAGGTGGTGGATCCCCAGGAGGTTTTGGTCTGTGGGAAAGAATGGTGAGGTGTGAGCTGGCTCTGTGCAGCTCATTCCGCTCCTGTTGCCCGTTTTGAAATGCTCTCTCTGTTGCTGAAAGAGAGCAGGTTTGCTTCTACCGAAAACATAGGGGTGGGTTTTGGTTTCTCTTGCACCAGGGTGTGTAACTTTAGATGCCAGCTCTGTGCCTGCTCGCCTCTGAGATTTCGTTTCCCCTGACATTCACCTTGACAAGCTACAAAGAGGTAAAAACTACAGTGGCTTGCTGCGTCTTGACTAGTGCCTTGCTTTGATAGGAATCCTCAGGGTAAACCTTGTGCAGCAAAGGCTGAAGTAGCTTTCATGAGGCAGGCTCAGTTCCCCCGGAGGCACTGACATCCCTGGGTTTGAGGCCTAATTGCATGAAGCCTCCTGTGATAATTTGAGTGATGAGAAGTGGCTGGAGCCAGCCTCCAGCATTGAAGTACAACCCCTCAGCGGGTTGTGTAGCGTCTTGATAGGGCAACAAAGAGATCCGCAGACTTGGACAACAGTGATCTTGTCGGATGGTGTTAAAGCCTTTTTCCATCCGTTGCTGACACAGATTCCTCAGGTTGAGCGATATAAAAGCGCTTCACTTAAGCATGCATTCCCTTTGCAACTTGTAAGGATATTCTTGTGATAAAAGGGTGCTGTTGTATGAAGCTACTGGTTTTGAGTGGAGGCGGTGCTTGTAAGAGTCATTGGTCTGACTGGGCTGATGGTGTCAGCTTGGCCACGCAGGGATATTGCAAATACCCATGAGCAGCACCTGCCTTTGTGCTCTCCAGGAACTGCAATCCAGGCTCCCTGATGCTACCAGACCCACAGCAGCAACCTGCTGGTATTGTGTTACTGGCTCCCTCCTTCACTTCGTCCTGCAGGATTACCCAACGCAGTCCTTCCTACCTGCGTGTTGTCCTGCTCCAGGGGCGACGGCTGTGCCTGGAGCTGCTGTCGCATCCCTTCGCTCTCTGCTTTGCTGGTGATGCAGTGTCATGACCCTCTGGCTCAGCTTGTAGCAGTGTGTGGGGTATTGATCCTGTTTCACAAAATGATAGCCTTCAAAGGCCGGCTGGGCATAATGAGTTGGGCAGCTGCCAATAGCTCTGTGTCACCAAAAGCCGTAGCTCTCTGTGTGTTAAAGCCTTTTTGCTCCTCAGTAGTTCAGATAGCTTTGTGTCTGTAGGAGCAGGCACAATTTCTCAGGTTCTTGGGGTGTGCCTTCATATTCTGAACCCTTTTTGAAGCTCTTTCTGCATTTGATTTGGCAGCCTGAAGCCCTCAGAAGGGAAGAACATAGCTGGTTTGTAGGCATGCGACCCCTGCATTTAACTTGGACATCATAGCCCGCTCATAAGCCCTGTTACCCTCAGTAACAGCGGTTTTGAAAGCCCTCTGCAGTATTGATTTATATTTTTCTGCAGCATCAGCATCACTTTAAAAGACAGGGGATTTTATAAAGAGGTTGTAAATGATTCTTGTAAGTATCTTAAGTGCCTCATGGGAGTGCACGATCACTTGAGATGCTGTGTAACTTGGTTCTTATGTTTTTCAGCTGTGCAATAAACCACTTGTAAATTCCCAGGAATGAGGGTCCTAACAGATGGCAATGACATGCACCAGGCTGGCATGAAACCCCTTGCAGGAGAAAAGGAAGATAGGAAAGTTTCCTGAACCTATGTGGCAAGTGTGTGTCACTGAAGGTTATAACCATGGTTAACTTTGCTTCTCGAATCCTCTTCCCATTGGAATCTCCTCCCTGTGCTGATTGTGAGTTGTGGCTTGTGCTCTGAAGTCAGCTGCTTTCCTGTCCAGGTGAAGGTAGATGCTGATTGAAATCTTAGAAGGGTGTGTTCTTGAGCCACAAGATTGCTGTTTAGTGAGTGCACATACAGAAGTAGTCTTGATTTGTGGCTAGATGTTGGCATTTCCAGCTAACTGCTTCTCCAGGTGCATTTACTGAGTGCCAGCAAATTCTTGTAGGTAAGTCCAGGGCATGGTGCTCCTTTGACAAAACAGATCTTGAGGCCTTGAGATATCATCAGCCTTACCCCCTGCCCGCTCGTATTAGCTGATGCAGAACTAGTAGTGGTTGTATCGCTCAGGGCATGAAACAAATACCAGTCACAGCAGAACATTGATCTCTGTAGCAAAGGAACTGTTTGTGACGTGTTGACCTGCCCTGAACTGCTGGGCAATCACAAAGTATTACTGACAGTTCCAGCACAGATGCAGTAAGCAGCACCTTTTGCTCTGTGCAAACATAGTGTGCATGCTTGGGAGAGCAAGTATAAGTCCCAGTGACTGCCCTAAGTTCATTCTCACTTTGTGTGTGACCTCCCAGCGTGTCCTCCCTCTCTCAAGAGGCTGTTCTAGCCATGGGCTCCAGATGTTTGCCCCACCGTGGCTGGCTGTCCCTGCTAATACATAGTTCATACCCAAATCTTACAGAATAACCCCAAATGCCTGCCTTGAAAAACCAGAAAAGCCCCAAAAGCTTTGTGTAATGTCTGATTCGGAAGAGCAGTCATCCTTGGTGTGTGGGCTTCTTGCCTTGAACAATTAAGTGCTCCATGAAGATCTTGCAGACCTATTGGAGGTGCCTTTTGACCTTGCTTTCATCCATCTGGCCATTAATAGCTTGTTCAGAGGTCCAGAGGACTCAGAGTGACCGGCAGAGGTTGTAGCTGGTGTGGTGGCAATCCTGCTGCTTGCAGCGCTGTCTCCTGGCTCCATGTGTAAGGGATACATAACCCTGCCTTGCTTCAGGAGCCAGCCGTGGGTGTGTGCTGATTACACGGCTGTGGTTGTCATCAGCATCTGAGCTCTCATCATTGGCTTGAAAACAAATGTCTCTTTCGTGTCAAGAACACGATTAACTCCTCCTGTTTCTGCGCACGAAAGGCGATGGGCCTCTGCAAGGAAAGAGTAATCCTCCCGGAACAGCTGCCTCCGTTCTCCTCTGGCTGGACTGTGAGGGATACAGGAGGGATGCCAGCGAAGCAACGTCTCTCCTGGGAGAGAGTTTTATGATGCATGTTAACAGAGCTCACCCACAAGGGGTGGGGAGTAGCAGCTGATCTAGACCCAATGATGACTTAACCTTGCCTGACAGTGAAAGACGTCGTTCCTTCAGGTTTTGTTCTTCTGGAGGACTGAAATGTTGCCATGAAAACAAACATTTATTTTCCGCAGAAACCTTTTTTTCCCCTCTCTGCCCTTTGGGAAGCTCCCCCCTCCCCCCCAGCACTATTGGTGGGCCAGGGTATTGGCCAGGACTAGCCTGAAATTTCCATTAGGCAACACAAGGTGGTTTTTTGCTTGTTTATTTGTTTGCCTTTTAATCCAGCCAAGCAAAACAACTGCTGGTGAGAACTTGAGTACCTGAGTCATCCTTATAAAATGCTCTGCAGAGTGCAAAGGCATTTTCCAAGCTGTCTTGCTTTAAGACTGAATTTTCCCTGATACTACAAGTAGGAGTTAAACAATGGTTTAGGTGCGTGTTTCATTTTGGGAGCTGAATCGGTTCTCAGTTTGTTTCAGATGACACAGGTTGCATTTATCCCATCACCCTGTAAATACAGTCTTCGCATCTCTTAAACAGCCTTCCTGTCCTTTCAACCCTTCTTTTTGGTTCACCTTCCTGGCTTCCAGTTTTCAGCATTTGAAACTTATGGGAGCCCAGTTGCCTGCTTCCTGCTTCTCTGGCTCCCTTGAGGGCAGCGAGCACTCCACCGATTGACACCGTAGACTTGAGAGCGGCTCCAGATTTCTTTCTGCCCTTTCATTTGAAAGCTGTTTAGAGAGTGGAAAGGAGCCTCAGGGAATCTTCTTTTTCTCCTTGACATGCGCTGGTGCTGGCATGCTTGGCAAACAATCACTTTTCTTTGTCTTCTCCACCTTGTGAACTTGGTGCAGGTGATGGGGCAGAGCCTGGCAATGCAGAAGGAGGAGAGGATGGGCCCTCCTGCTTGAAAAGGGTGGAGTGGGGTGGACTCCTTGGCTCTCCATAAGTTGTGTGTAAGCCACCACCCATTAGGTTCTGTGGATGACTTCAGACTGGCTGGGGATGGAACAATACCAGGGGATGGTATTTCACTTGCATTTAGAAAGCGGAGTGTCCACTCCATGTCTGGTGACACATCAGCCAGTAACTGAGCTCATAACTTCTGATGTGTTTAAGAGGGAATGCTGGGCTTCCAGTGCTTCACTAGAGGCTTCTCCGTGTGCTTTGAAATGTGACTATCTGTGAGGCAGTTTTCTCCACCCCCCTCTCCTTAGTGACTACCCTTCCTTGGATTTCTTGTCCTGCTTCAGGCTTAATCACACTGGGAAGGAGAGACAGTTGAAATGGCCACAGCTGTAAGCTGAATAATTTGCTGCATTAAAAGAATCCTTTTCATCAAGCTTATGGTGTTAATTGTAGAATCCCAGACTGGTTTGGGTTGGAAGAGCTTCTGCCCAAGAGCTCATCTCAGTCTCCCCTCTGGCAGTTAAAGCCCTTCCCCCTGTCCTGTCCCTACAGGCTGTTGTCCAAAGCTCCTCTCCAGGTTTCCTGTAGCCCCTTTAGGCACTGGAGCTGCTCTAAGGTCTTCACTTAAGGAGCCTTCTCTTCTCCAGGCTGCTACCTGCCATGCTGTGCAGAAAGACGCACTGGCTGCGGTGCACTTGGTACCAGAGCAGAGAAGATGCAGGTAATGGGTAGAAGACTGTGGAGGTCTGCTCTTCACTGTGACCTCTGCTGAGGGGTGGAAAGTCTCTAGGGTTGGTTTTCCTCATGTTTTTGCTGTTCTAGGTGGAACTGACTTTGAAAAAGGAGGGTTAAGTTGGTTTCAGGGAAGACAGAGGGTGAGAAATAGAGCTGCTGTGATGATGGAGACTTTCTGTGAAGAGGGAAAGAAGCGTCCATTAAAAAATACTTGCACTTCCATGTGTATAACCCCTGGACCAGACCTGACAGCAATCCCCACTGCACTGGAGGTTAGGTGGGAAGTGATTGTCCCAGAGCTCCCTGAGAGGACCAGTGTTTGGGCACTACCTGTAAAGCCACTGCGGGGAGACTGATCCGTACCTTTCTTCTCTCATTCCTGATGTGGAGGATGGACGTGCGCTGGGAAGGTCTTTACTAGAGTGCTGAAGTTAGATGGTGTTGGTTGGCTGTGAATATTCATGTGTGACTCGTTTTTGGAGCAAAAGCGTGAACAGGCGATTGCAGTTGCAAGTGTTAATTTTCGCACAGTGCTAAAAGAAATCCCAGTTTTGTGAAGATTTCACTGGAGCCAGGGGTGAGGCTCCTGACAGATTTAATGGGTGCAGATGTGAAATGCTGCGTTTGAATATTAAGTCCCTCTTAAAGTACTTTATTTCACCTGAAACATTCCCAGGCGCTCTCAGCGTGTCACTTTGTCAAACTCACCTTTCCTTTCCCCCTGGAGAGGTTTGGAGTCTCGACTTGCCATTCAGCTTTCTATTGCAGCTTTGTTTAGTGGGGTTTATACGTTCTTACATCAAATATTATACCATCTGACTAGGAATCGTGCAATCGCAGTGGGAGATGGGAAGAAGCAGCATAATTTACTCTATAAACAAAGGGATCTTATACATTAGAGCACAAGTTGGTTAATAAAGTGGGGTTTAGGGAAGTAACAAAGTAAATATGCACTTTTCCCCAGGCTGTGTTTAGAAATAGTTGCACTCAAATGGGGAATGTGGTGCTTGTGTCTTACCACAGAGACTGCCTTTTTCTCCCCAAAACAGCTTCCCAGGGCTGATGCGTCCTCAGTGAAGCTCCTACTGTGTTTTGACTGCTGGGTGGACAGAGGATTCTCCAGAGCATTGGCCGGACAACCAGCCACCTTAAGCTGCAAAATGCATTGAGTAGGGTATGTGTTATGGGTATGGGCAAAGGGCTGGTGCTGCTTCTGGATCTGAGGTCTGAGAAGGAGGAGAGTCAGGAGGGGATTTGCTACTTATTTCTGTGGATAACAGATGATACCTGAGGATATTTGATGATCAGAGAGCTGGAGCAGCTCTGCTCTGGAGGCAGACTGTGAGAGCGGGGCTGGTTCAGCCTGGAGAAGAGAAGGCTCCTTAAGGGGAGACCTCAGAGCAGCTCCAGTGCCTAAAGGGGCTGCAGGAAACCT
>JAOEHY010036821.1:0-11091 GCA_025447955.1 Psilopsiagon aurifrons | reverse complement strand
TGCAGCCCCTTCAGGCACTGGAGCTGCTCTCAGGTCTCCCCTTAAGGAGCCTTCTCTTCTCCAGGCTGCCCCAGCCCCGCTCTCTCAGCCTGGCTCATTTCAATGAGCGATGGATTGCTTGCCTGCATAGCTGCATCTACAAGGAGTTTCTGGTCACAGGACTGTCTGAGCTCCTCTCTTTTGAGACACCTGCTTGGACTGGCAGCAGATCCTGACAAGCAGGTAGCAAGCGGCATGTCAGCCCTCTGCTCATCTGACCTGGAATGTCCAGCTCTGCTGGCTGTGTTTTAGGGACGTGGTTTCAGATCGCGTGGGTTTTTCATGCCTGAACACGGAGCAAAATCTGGCTTTCATAATGGAAATGGAATGGGCTCTGTCTTCTGCGTGAGGAACATGCTCCCAGTAAAAAGATAGCTGGAGGGAGGGACCCTGGAATGGGAACGAGGGCTCTGCTCTCAGTGAATGCGGGGGGTGGAGGTTACCTATGACTCCTCAACTGCTATAGTAGCTTTGCAGTTGCAGATGCTGGCTGGTGGTTTTGGAGAGCTTTGGAAGGAATTGTACTACTTGATGTTAGTGTCTGGCACACCAGGTAAGGAAAGCCCACTCTGCTGACTTGTTTGGCTAAGGGATTTGAGAGTTCTGCTGGAGTGCCTTTGATATGGTTTTTCCCCTAGGATTTTCAGAGCCCAGTTTAGCCCCATGCTTCAGTACATGCTTATTTTTAACTCAAATCCTGTCATTGCCTGAACTCATCATGCTTTAATTCTGCCAACATCCACGGACTTGGTGAGCACTTGGAATTTAGGCAGGTACCGGAATGCTTTGCTCTCCATCTGCTGTGAAGTTTGGAGGACCTCATCTAGGGGGAGCAGGACACAAGGTGCCTTACGTCTTCTCCTCTCCATCCATGGGATGGCAAGAGACTCATTCCTCTGTCCTTCTCCTTCTCTGCAATGCTGTGAGAATGGTAATGGATGGAGTGGTCCGGATGGCCTGCTTGATGGCCTCTTGCAGTCCTGCTGCAGGGTGACACTGAGCCAGTGGCAGCCCACATCCTGGTAATGACCAGGCTTCAGTGTGTGCTTGGTGCTGCAAGAGGAGTAATACCTGCAGCTGAATCTTCCCTTTGCTGGCACCAATGCTGAAGCTACTTGTGCTCTCAGAGCCGTATGTCAGCCAAGCTGTCAGTGCCCTTGTCAGCCTTCAGTAAGTTGTATGGTGCGGCTGTTGTGTTGGCAGGTAGATTGTCATCTAATCCTAGCATCTTCCCTTGGACAGACAGACAGGCTGACCCCACTGTAGCCAAATACAGACCTACCCCTTCCCCTCCAGGGCTACTTTAATCAGTTGCCTTTCTTGCGCTGAGGAGGATCGCAAAGAAGTGGATTTTCCCTGGCCATGGCAGGGGGTTGGACCTGGATATCATTAAGGTCCCTCCCAACCCAAACCAGTCTGTGATTGATTCTATGATTTTCAGGTTCAGTTAGCAAGTTTCTGGCTTCCTGCCACTTTTCCTTGGCATTCATTTTTCTTGCCCCGGGTGTGAGGGAGTACAGCTGAGAATTCCCTGCCTCCCGTTGCTTTGGGTTCTCAATATTCCATATTGTGTAGAACACAGAGTATTATATCAGAGAATATTCAATATTCGCAATATTCTATTTCCTTGTTTTCTATAGGGAAAACCAAACCAAACCAGAAAACAACTAGAAACTTGCTTTACATTCCTTCCTCCCTTTCCCCTTCTCTCTTCCACTCACTTTTTCCTCCTCCCTTCCCTCCCCGCCCCGGTCCTGCTCCCATTCCCTCTCTCCTGCCCGCGGGTGCCCGAATTACCCCGCATCCCGCTCTCTCCGCTGTTACCGGAGCCCCCCAACAAGCCACCGACCCTCTTTCCCTCCCGGGGTGCCGCGGGGCCCCCGATCCTCCCCGCGGGGCTGTGCCGGGCGGGGCCGGGGCCGGGGCCGCCCCCGAGAGGCGGTTCCGGGCCGCTGCTATAAGCGGCGGCTGCGGCGGGCGGCGGCAGTCGCTCCGGTAGCGGTGGCTCTCGGGCTGTACGAGGTAAGAGCGCGGCGGTGCGCGCTCGGGTGTCCCCATCGCCGCGTCCCCGCATCCCCGCGCTGCGCAGGGGGCGGGATCCGAACGTTCGCTCCCTCGGCCCGGCTCGCGGTGGCCCCGCGGACCCCGCTGTCGGGATCACGGTTTGGGATTGGGAGCGCGCCGTTCCCGCACTCACTCGGTGTCCCCGGGCCGCGTTAGCGGGTGCCGCACCTCGCCAGCGGTGTGCGGGGGGGATGGAGACCGCGGGGTCTCTGCCGCGCAGCGGCACCCGGTGCTGCTCGCTTTGTGCTCCTTTCTCGGGGGCATCCGGAGCTGCGTGGGACACTTGTTTCCTTCGGTTTGGGTTTCTTCAACTCGGAACTGCGAAAGGGAGCGTGAGTGTGCAGGGCTCAGCCTTGCAAAGCCGCTTGAAAGCGCGAGTGTTCTGCAGCAACCAAATGTCCTGGAAAGACACGCTGCTCGCTTTCCCATGTTGGAGATCCTTGCTGGTTCTTTGGCGTGAGAGCGGTGGAGGTGTGTAGGTGACGCCCTGACCAGCTGTCCTGGCTTTTCCTGGCATAGCTCAGTTTGCTTCTCCTCTTGAGAGGGGCAAAGCCCAGTTTGCCTGAGGCAGGTCTGAGTGCAGAGAGTGTGCCCTGGGGTGCTGAGAAGTTCCCAAAAGTGTCAAGGGCTTGAATGCTGCCACGCGGTGTGAGGCTGCCCTCTCAGGCAGGGATGCTCGTGCCTGTTTACTCCTTCCCAGCCCCAGGGATGGGGAAGGCACGCTCCTGCAGGCTGCATCGGCTCCAGGGACATCTCGAGGTGTCTGGGGCAGGGTTTCGGGTACATTGTCTTCCCCTCTTGCTGTAACTCCGGTGAACTAAGGGACCTGCCAGGTGAAGGGGTGATGGCCTGGCAATGGGTGTGCAGTGCAGTGGCCATAGAATACAGTTCCAGCTGCCTTCCCAAGTGTTTGGGATTCCCTGCTGTCTGCATAGTGCGCTGAAGGTGTGCTTTTAGGAGCACAGGGAGGCTGTGTTGTTTGTCTGGTGGGTTTCCCCCTCACTCCCAGTTAATCTGAGTGGGAATCGGAGCTGGTGTTACAGCAGCTAATCCCAGACGATGGAGAGCCTGGCCTCGGAAGGCTGTAATCCGGGAATAGCGCTGTCCTGGCCAGCAGGGCTTTCAGCCTGGGAGGCCGTATCGGGTTCAGGTTTTATTGCCACTCTGGGGATGCGGAAGCGCACAGGCATGTGGCCGGCCGGGGCAGAGGGATGCACGTGCGTGCAGCAGACCTGCGCTTGGAGCAGAGGCAGGCAGAGATTAGTGCTGAGCATCGTGTGCTGCTCCATGGGATCCCCAGAGTGAGCACCTGAGATGGTGATGCCTTCTCCTAGCTGCTGTCCTAGGCTGGTGTTTGGGTGAGCCCCCAGCATCAGGGGCTTCCTGCAGCCTTCCTGATTGCCTTTGGTGCCTCTGTGTTAGCACCGGTGATCTGACACCCCACAGCCAGGTCTGTGTTTCTTCTCCATTAGGGGGTGTGCTGGAGGCTTTGTGATGGATGGTCACAGCCATCCTGGAGGGTGGCTTATGCTGGGTTCTTGAGATGTGGAATGAGCCTACTCCCTTGCTGGACCACAGAAGGTGCCTGGTTCCACCTATGCTACTTCAGTGAGGTTTTGCGGGGGTAGCCTGGTGTTCTGCTGCTGTGTTCACCTCACTGTCCACAGGTGCCAGCAGGAGATAGTGGTCCATGCCATGGGCTGGGATTATTGTGGCTTTTGGGGAGTTTTCTCTGGTTGCTGTGGGGTTTTGAGATCCTGCTGATTGTCCCCACACTTGAGAAGCCTTCAAAAGTGTTTGCACTGGGAACACAGTGGTAATGGTGAGACCCCAGGTGAGATCTAGCAAGAGACCCATCTGTCTCCCCCCTGCAGCCCATCTGCCCTGCACAGACATGGGTTAAATCACTCTGCTTTCCTGAAGACGGGATTATCTATCCCAGGTCAGAAAGCTGCCACTGTCTGAGCTCCCTCTTTAGCCAGCACTTCAGCAAAACCCATGCTTAATTTGGTTTGAGTCTCAACTCCATCTTTCAGCAGGCCAGCTGGATGAAAGCCTGGAAGGCTGAATAGGTTTGAAGTGATAGGCTAGATCTCCTCACAGGGCCAATTTGGGCCCTGTTTGTGGAGAGATTTGATCTGTCTGGGATGCATGCAGGGCTCCCCTCATTGTTAGTGCCACCAGCTTCCTCTGCACTGGAACAATAGTGCCTTGAGTCCTTCCTGGTAATCTCCCCCCTTATCTCCCTTCTCTTCCGTAGTCTGTATCTCTGTCAGGTGGGGAGGGAGGGAGGTTTGGGAAGGGCTAGTTATGCAGATGGGGGAGTGAGAGGCGCTGTGCCAATCCATGTCCCTTTTTTGGGGAGCAGGGGCTAAAAGAGGGTGCTCAGAGCTCTTCCCTCTGTGCTCCGTAAACCCTACCAAGCTGTCCTATGGTGGGGCCGAGGCCGTTCAGAGATACAGGTGGCTGTGTAGGGGTGTTACCCCCCTGTTGCTCTCTGGCCATGAGCTCATGCTGGCCTTGCTCCTAGGTCTGGGCCAACATTAAGAGGTGCCTCTCCCTGCTGGGGCTGCAGACATGGGTAAGAACAAGATAGCCGCTGCTGAGGATGCTAGAAGTGTGCACGGTGGGGACTCTGGGTGGGCTGGCTGACATAGTGCTCTGGCTCCCGTGAAGCCATGGAGCATGAGATGGGGTCCGTCCCTTGGAAACACCCCTCTCCGTCTTTATTTTGGTGTGCTGGAGCCTATGGATGCAGGGCTGAAGCGTGGAGGTCACAGGCCAAGGCAGCTGGCTGCTGCTGTGGGTGGTACTCTTGTGGGGTGGGAGGGTCCCAGTGTGGGAGCTGCGTTTATCCTCACCCCCTAAAGCACAGTGGTAATTAGCAGCCTGGCTTCGGGTTTTGCATGAGCCACGTGGGTCTGCTGGGGCCCTTCTGCTGCTGGTGAGGAAAGTAATGAGAGCCCTCACTGTGTCCACTGCCTGCCGATAGAAGAAGGCGCTCCAGAGGCAGGAAAAGTCGATGTAGGAAAGCAAAAGGGTGGGGAGGAAGCAGTTGTTGTGCAGCCAGCTGCGATGGGGGAGTGCTCTGTAAATCAAAGCGCCCTCCTAAAGAGAAAACTTAAGCCCAGTGGTCAAGTTCTGACTGACTTCTTTCTTTCTCTCAAGCTACGTGATACCATTAGCGGCAGGGAATGCCGTGTAACAGAGAATCCAAGGGAAGGGGGAAGGACGGTGCAGGGTTTAAATTTAAACTGGGAAAGGGTACAAAGCCCCTCAGTTCCCCATTTCTGCTTAGTGCAGCTGGAGCTGGGCTTGACAAGATGCTGACCAGAGCCTGTGGTAAATGTTTTACGGTACCGTGTATCAGCCAGATCAATTCTACTACGCTTGAGGGAGTGCAGATAAAATGGCTTAAAGATTCCCCTGCTGAAAGCGATAGGATCATCATTTATGCTAGAGAAGACAGATTTAGTTGCCTGACATTTATTTGGCCACGGTGTACTCTGCAGATCTCCTGCCCGGGGATGATAGCCAACCTGATGATGTCAGATGTGAGCTGCAAGCATTAAAAACCCACACAGAATGTCAGTGCTATTCCTCTTGTCGGCCAGAGGAGTTTTGCTGTGTCTGGATTGGGTGTTTTATTCCATACATCCCTTTCATGGAAAGGGCCTTATAAGCGTAAGACTAAAATGCCGTGTCCTGCATGTGCTTTGTGTTGTGAAGATGGCAGCAGAAATATCTTTGTTAATTTAGGTCATTCCATAGAATCCCAGACTGATTTGGGTTCGAAAGGATCTTAAGTTTGTGTAATTCCAACCCCCTGCCATAGGCAGGGATGGGGCAGCCACAGCTTCTCTGGGCACCCTGTGCCAGCTCCTCAGCACCCTCAGAGGGAAGAGCCATCTAAGAACTCATCTCAGTCTCCCCTCTTTTTATCCTATTTTGCCTGTAGGTCGTTTGGACTCCGAACTGAGCAAACATGAGCGCACTTGACTTGACTTCCATCCTTGATTTTCTGGAAACAGCCAACTTGACTGAGATCAACTGGACATGCAACAACGGCGACTGCATCACAGTCGATGCGACAACATGCCCCGGCACACTCAACAAGAGTGCCCTGCTATACACCCTGTCCTTCTTCTACATTTTCATCTTTGTCACAGGGCTGGTGGCCAACTCGGTTGTGGTGTGGGTCAACCTCCAAGCCAAAATGACTGGCTATGAAACCCACCTCTACATCTTCAATTTGGCTATCGCTGATCTGTGCGTCGTCATCACCCTTCCAGTGTGGGTTGTCTCCCTCATCCAGCATAACCAGTGGAACATGGGAGAAATCATGTGCAAGATAACTCACCTTATATTTTCCATCAACTTGTTTGGCAGCATCTTCTTCCTGGCATGCATGAGTGTGGATCGCTACCTCTCAGTTGCCTATTTCACCAATTCCAGCAATCGCAAGAAGAAGATAATCCGTCGCTGCATCTGCATCTTAGTGTGGCTCCTCGCCTTCTCCGTGTCTCTGCCAGACACCTATTATCTCAAGACAGTCTATTCCAACAGTGAAACCTATTGTCGTCCCGTCTATCCAGAGGAGAGCTTCAAAGAGTGGTTGATTGGCATGGAGCTCATTTCTGTCGTGCTGGGCTTTCTTATACCTTTTCCCATTATTGCTCTCTTCTATTTCCTCCTTGCGAAGACCATCTCCGCCTCCAGTGACCAAGAGAGGAAGAGCAACGGGAAGATCATTTTCTCTTACGTAGTCGTGTTTCTCGTCTGCTGGCTGCCCTACCATGTAGCTGTCCTGCTTGACATCTTTTACAGCCTTCATTTCATACCTTTCAGTTGTCAGATGGAGAACTTTTTATACGCCACTCTTCACATCACTCAGTGTTTCTCTCTAGTGCATTGCTGTGTCAACCCCATCCTCTACAGCTTCATTAACCGCAACTACAGATATGAGCTCATGAAAGCCTTTATTTTCAAGTACTCTGCCAAAACTGGTCTCACTAAACTTATTGATGCCTCCAGGGTGTCAGAAGCAGAATACTCTGCTCTTGAGCAAAATGCCAAATGACTGTAACCCCCTAAAGAGACCTCTTTGACTCTCTGACCTTTGTTCTTTGCCTGATGGTTTTATGTGTGTTGTTTGTTTGTGTGGGGTTTTTACCCAGCTTTCCCTATACGTGTTATGAACGGGGCATGAATTCCAGCCTACAGAAGAGAAATAGCAAACTGTAATTTAAGAGTAGAATCAAGTGCAAGAATTGAAGTGGTACCAAAATTAAGCCTTTTCTCCTAGCCTGGTCTGGACTTCTTGACAATGCTATGCAAATGGGGCTGACTTTCTAGCAGACAAAGCCATTGTGTACCATAGATAACATGCATTTTTCTGCATAAGCTTTTCCTTCCACATGTAGATTCCCTCTTGTCTCCTTGTATATGTTATATATATATAGTGTGTTGTATTTAAAAGCTCAAGACTTTATTTTCTGGCTCTTGGTGTACCTTATACAATTGTATTTGAAAGTTAAATATATTTTTATCATGTATTTGAAGTGTATTGCTGATGAGTGTATCCAGAGTGCTGTAGTCTGAGTGTTAGATTGCCATTTGGATTCAACTGTTGTAGGGAAGAGGATGGCGATGAATAGCACCGTGGAAATGATGCTCTTAGGTGCATCCTCCTTGGCTGACACGCTTCACTGACCATAGCTTTGTGGGGTGTGTCTGGAGCATGAAATGTACGTAGTGTAATATAGTTGCCGTCATGTTAAAATTAACAGTATTGTAAGAGTTGTTAACTCCTACGCCCGTCCTTCACCGAGCTCTATCCTTATGCACAGAATGAATGAGCTGACTTCTAAGAGTTGTCTCTATTTGTAAGTTATTTTTGTAAAATAAAGATCTGGAAAAAACACAGTCTGTGCCCACAAGTGGTTTGATTTGCTGTCCTTTCTGCCCGAATCCCCAAGCCACCTCCTCGCCTTTGTCTGGTGCAGGAGCAAACAGGTCAGGCTGTGCTCTCCTCATGTTTGTTGACAGTGGGCAGGAGCCCTTGATGGAGGAATGTGAGGCAGCACTGGTGCGTGCTGAGAGGAGAAGGGGTGGGAGGAGCAGCTCTGCCAAAGGCTGTGCTGTTGCGGAAGGTGATGGATTTATAAGGTGAAAGCTGTTGGGAGTGATGAAAGGCTGTGCTTGTCGCTTAGAGATAAACATGCAAAAGGAAAATATGCAAGTATGCAGATGGAGTGGATTTTTGGACTAATCCGGGTTCTGTGGGTTTTGCTTGCGATGGAATTTGGGGTTAGCAGTCCTGACAGAATTAAATCCCTTTTTATCTCTTGCTCTCTTTGTTATAATTTGCATTCAATTTGCAGCACCATACTGTCAAAGCGTGGGGCAAGATTCAGCTGCTGCAGGAGGTACGAAGTAAATCTTTTAAGCCACCAAACACTTGAATCGTGGTCATCCTCATCTCAGGACAAGGTAACTGATGTTAAATCAGTGGTGTCTTGCAGTCACCACTGACTTGCTGTTGCTGGTGTGTGTTTCGCAACTCCAGCGCAGTGGTAACTGGTTTGCTGTGAAGGCTGTGCTTAAACTCCTGTTAAATCAAAGCACAGCCTCATCCCCCTGAGGTCCCAAGAGCTAAACAGTTTTGTAATGACTGTGTTTTGTTTCTTTCTCCATGCAGTATTTCTCACCTTAGAGGTGATGCTAAAGAGACATTTGGCAGTACTACGAAGTCTGTCATCCTGTCCTTGTGCTTCTAAACAATCACTGGTCCATCCCCAAACAGAGGAGCCAGTTGCAGAGAAGGCTGCCAGCATGACTGTCACCACATAGTTACATAAATATAGCCTTTTGTGCCGCTGCTTTGAGGAGAAGGGGATTTTGAGCTTCCCATGAGTCTTTCTTAAGGTACTGCTCAAATGCAAGGAAAGAAAAGTGCAGCTCCCTTGTGCTGATAGTTAACATTGGAGATGGCGTGTTAATCCTGAGAACTTGATGTTCCTGATTTAGCTGGGCATTGCTTTCCGTGCCTCAGCATCCTTATGGGTATCCTGGGTACAGCTCTGTATCCCACTCCTGTGTGCCTGCAGGGTATTGCTCGGTTTATAGCAGTAAAACTTTCATTTCAGGTTGTGTCTCAGGCAGAGAGCGGTGTTCATGTGATGCTGTACCTGGTTTGGAGGTTGGAGTTGGCAGAACCAGCACTGAGGCTTGGGAAGGGTTGCACGAGGCTCTCCCTGGGATCCAGTATTACTTGTGTGGAGGTGAGTGGCCTGAGGTGACTCTGTGAGAAGGGTGTAAATGGGCAGAGACCAGAGAAGTGGATTTGGACCCCTTGGGGTCTGATTTGAGGGAATTTATCAGCAGATAACAGGAGAGTGAAAACACATCTTCAGGTGGGTGTGACTGTGACTTGCAGTGATTGATGTGATGTGGTGGCTGCTGCCACCTTGTTTGGCCAAATGTCCCAATCCTGGAGATGAAGGGCCCCTGCTTCTTACTGCTGCAGGGGCAGGATGTGTGGGTCCTGTGGCTGCCTGTCCCAGGGATCCCCATTGTTCCTCTGGCAGCTACAGGTGCATGTGGAGGGGGGACAGGTCTTGCCTTCACAGCAGGGTTAAATTTACTGTGTTAAGATCAGTAGAAATCAAACATAACGCATGCTGGAGCAAGTCCTCGAGCTTAACCTTTGGGCTTTATGGCTGAAAGCATCCCAGCGCTGTCAGACTCCACATAGCTTAGGGGCAGGCACTGAGCAAATACGAATACATCTGCTCATGGAGAAAGGATTTGATTTTATTTCTTATATATAGAAAGCACAGTCCTGCTTTACTGTTACTTAAACACAGAGTTCCTTTTATGAGCCATAAACGACATTCAGGTGTAGCGCAGTGACTTTAAATCAGTTCCTTTGGCAACCATCTACATAATGTGTTGTAGGGGATGCCTGAGTGGCCTGCTTCTCCTTAATCTGTCGTTTCAGTGCTGCTGACTTTAGATACTACCCTTTCATGAGTTCACTGAGCAGAAAAGCCATTTAAAGTTCCAAAGAAGCAAGAAATAACTCAGCTGTGAGCAATATTTAAGCACGTGGCCGTGGCTGTGCTGCCGAAGCCAGCTCTTAAACTGCTTCAGAGAGTTTCTTCATCAGAAGAGTTCAGCTGGTACTTCGACAAGTGGGGCTCAGCCTCTGTGATGAGGTGTGGAGCTAAGCAGTGCATGATGCAGTGTGATGGGGTTTGGGGGGAACTGGTGTGTACTGAGCCCAGATGCTGCTTTTAGCCTCCCTGCTCCATAATGGGAGTGTAGTGAAGAGCATCTGAGCCAGAATCTGCCCTGATTTACAGTAAGATAATGTTGCTGATTTAAAGGGAGCTGTTTGGGATTTACAGGGCTCTCTATAAGTAGGATCAGGAATTGTAGCCCTAATCCTGTGCAAGTGTATGGGTGTGAGTGCAGACGTGCGCATCAGCATCACTAATGCAATGAAACACAGCCATAACAGCAACAGAACAGATAATAACAGAGTGAGTTGCATTACGGGGTTATAACATGGTTCAAAGCCAGGCTCGCAAAGATCCTGTGATGGATAATCCAGCTGTAACCCTATAGCATGTGCCTGACTCTTCTGACACTCACTGTCATGAGACAAATCTGTCTCCTTCCATTTTGGTAGTCGCTGCTTGAAAACAACCCACATTTTCCTCATGTAATTCTTGATCTGTTTGGTTTCCTGTGGTTATGTGGAATACTTGCAAGGTCTAAGCTAAACCTCTAGCCTGGAAATGTTACAACTTCATAGTACCAAAGAGACAGCAACATCCCAGTGATGCTGTGAATCCAGGGAGACCACCCAGTCCCATGGCTAAAATAGTTGGATGCTCTTCAGCACTGGCTTTAACTGCCAGAGGGGAGACTGAGATGAGCTCTTGGGCAGAAGCTCTTCCCTGTGAGGGTGCTGAGGCGCTG
>JAOEHY010036820.1:25077-40250 GCA_025447955.1 Psilopsiagon aurifrons | reverse complement strand
TGAATGCTCCATCCCTGGCGGTGTTCAAGGCCAGGTTGGACAGAGCCTTGGGTGGCATGGTTTAGTGTGAGGTGTCCTTGCTCATGGCAGGGGGGTTGGAACTGGATGATCTTAAGGTCCTTTCCAACCCTAACTATTCTATGATTCTATGAGAGTGCAAATGTGGTGGGGGAATAGTTACACCCTAGCTAAGGCATGTGTGGAGTGCCCTGCATTGCACACAGCCGTGGTCTCTTAAGAGAGCTGAGCTCCCCTGCACTGCCCCAGATGTTCAGCTCCTGGGGAGAAGGGCTATGAATTGGGAAGAGCAAACTGACATCCCTTTTGCTAAGCCAGCATTTATAAATTCAGATAAGCATGGATTTTAACAGAAAAACTATTAACTTGCTGTTCTTTTAGAAGTAAGGTATATCTCATTCTCTTCCTTCCTGCAGTAGGATAGCATTATTTCTTTTCACTGAATATGATTATGCCCAACTACTCCAGGGTGCAAGAAAATCCAAACAGCAGAAATCCATTTTGTTTTTCCAATTTTATCCCAGTAACAGAGAGAAATCTGCTATAAAGTGACTGTTAAAAATAATGCAGACTTAAGCACATCTGTCCATTTGTGCCTAATCTTTTAAACAATTAGACACATCAAAGCGTTTAGATTTGCTGACTTTTGGCAAATTATCATCATCATCATGCACAATAAATAGTGCCATACAACATTTTCTATGAGGGAAGATAAAATAAGGAAGTGCACAGCATAGGAGAGACTATGTATTCCTGCACAGTTCCTCCTCCTCCTGCTGCTGGGTTTTGGAGAGCAACATGGCCGTGATTGCACCTCTGCCTGCTACGAAGTGTTCACTCTGTCCTGTTCAAAATGACCCATCTCCATCTATTGTGTTTCTCAGCTGCTGCGCAGGAAAGACCAGAGTCTCTGCATTAGGAATTTCATGTTTAGTTAAAATCAGTATTTGTACCTGGTCTTTGAAAGCTTAGACTCATTGCTTCTTTTTCCCAGGAGTACCTGCCTTCATCTGTCTCTTCCTATTAGTCTTTTGGCTTCTATGGTTGTACATGGTTTCCTCTTGTCAGTCAGGAAATTCATTCACTGCAGGGAGATACAAGATATGTGTTGCAGGTCTCCCCCCATGTGTCTGCACATGGAGGTTATCAGTTTTGTTGCATTCCAGCTTTCACTGTAGGCATTTGCAGTCTCAGGTTTTCTGTTTTTTTTGGTAAGGCTTTATGTAAGAAAACTGAATTTGTTGAGACCAGCATAAAGGGAATGGTCAATGAAATGTCATCTAAACCAAGTCCTCTCTATTCTTCTTCCAAATGAACCACTCTTTTTGATTAAAGAATATTCTCAAAATGGCTTAATCTTTCCTACTTCTGGATCATGCTTGTGCTCTGGTGCAATGCTAAAGTGGGAGTTAAAAAAAAAGACATCACAAAAGGTTAAGAAAGCAGCATCAAATTTTATTAAACATATTTTACACATGATAAATATTACACACTTTCTCATATTACACATTAGGAAAAAAATAGTCTTAGAATAATAATTTGAGAGCATTTTGTATTAAAGCAGAGGGAAGACTCAATTTCTCTCTCTGTAAAACTGCCTCAACCTCTTCACCACTGAAAGTTCTTGGAGACTTTTCAACATCCTGGCTGATGAAAATAACAGTCAGCTGTAGGTATCAATCAGCTAATCTTTCCTAGAGGATTGCTGATGGATCTCCTCTTCCTCCCTAGAGGAACTGCTATGATTTGATCTTGCCTTTTATAGGTTCTTGAGATTCAATCATTAAAGTCTTTTATTTTGCCATTAATTTCAGAGGTATTCAAACAATTTGCTTATCCATCATATCCATGCCTCTCCAGCTTAGAGACAGGGATGTCATACAGGATATGCATGAAGTACTTTGCACAAGCCCAGGTAGATGACATTAGTCACTCTTCCCTTATCCACCAGTGCTGTAACCCTGTCCTAGAAGCCCACCAAATTTGTGAGGCACTATTTGCCTTTAGTGAGACCACACTGGCTGTCACCAAGCACCTTCTTATTTCCCATGTGTGTTAGCATAGTTTCCAGGAGGATCTGCTCCATGATCTTGCCAGGCACTGAGGTGAGACCGACTGGTCTGTAATTTCCCAGGTTCCTCTCTTTGCACAGGTAAGTGCAAAGGCCTATTTGTGATATTTTTGTGTGTGTGTGTGTGGTGAAGACACTTTTTTAAGTCAGATAGACAGACACTGATAGAAACTGTGATAGCTGAAGTCTAAAACCTTCATAGGGTTTTGCTAACACAGGTGCTTGCATATGGATATATCATAACTCTGCAGGTAGTCGACATCAAAGTGGGCTGAGCCAGGGTAAGTAACCAAAGTTGCTACTGTAATAGGCTCCTGAATTTAAAGCAGGGGAGGATGTCCATGCTCTTACAGGTGTGCCTGACTCCAGAGTAACTTGGGATGCAAAGCAATCCAGAGTCCATAAGGCACACAGCTGGATCCACATGTGCTCACTTTCTTACTGGCTGCTGCTCCTGCCGCTGTAGGAGCATGTGGAGGGCTGTCGTCAGAGTTGTACTGAAGGAAAGCTCAAAGGGACAATGCCAGCTTGGCTTTTCTTTTTTTCTTTTCTCTCCTATTACTCAGCTGCACTGAAGCCCGACGCCTCTGGTAGCCAGTGGTGAAGCAGTGAGAAGCTGGTTTTGTTGCTGTGCTTTTACGAGAGAAGCCCAGCTGCATTAACTCTTAGAGAGACAAGCGCCTAGATTCCTCGAACAAAACTCGGTGATGGAGGTCGGCTCCACAGAAGCCAGCAGCAGCTCCCAGGGAAGCACCAGCTGGCTGGATCTCACCCTTGTCACCTGCACTGAAACGGTGACTTTCACTGAAGTGGTGGCAGAAGAAGAGTGGGGATCCTTTTACTATTCTTTTAAGGTATCCTTTTAAAGTGTGCATTACTTTTCTCACATGTTTGCAGCTCTAGTGATTTTCAGCACCACTGTGGGGTGGCAACTACGGTTATTGAACTTTCTTGCCTAGATTTTGGTGTTTTTCTCCCCTGCAAGGAGAGCAGACAGCATGTGTCAGGCATTTACTGAAAAACAAAACAGTTGTAGGAATTGGAGTTCAGAGTTTCAGGTCTCAGTCAGTTGTATCCGCTTCCAAGAGGGGACAGTGCTGTTTTTCTGTAGAGGTGTTGAAATTGTACATGCGTCTTTAATCAAAAGCTTGTTTCAGTTTGACACATCCTTTATGTAATTTTTTCTAACCATCATCTTGACATAAGGGATTTCTTTTCCATTTTCCAGCTGCAACAAACGCTACACAGGTGAGAGGGGTTTGTGTTGGTTTGGGGGCTTTTTAATCACAAAGGACAGGCTCTAATTAATTGGTTTGTTTGTTTTTAACTTGAGCAGGGGATACAGAGTCTCTGTAATGCTGCTGTTAAGAATGCACCAGATGAATCATTTGGTAGAGAATGCTGTTGAATGACATGGGAAGGGTATTCACTCATCTCCAAAAACAAACATCACCCGCTGCAACATGGGGAAGTAGGGAAAAGAGGTGCTGAAATTCATCTTTCATTCGGATTTCTGTGCCTGTTGCCAATTCTATTAAGAAGTGAATTAGGAAATTATTAATTAATTAAATTATTTGTGCTGCGTGCCATGTGTCACTTTACTGTTGTGGCACATTGTACAAGTTAAGTTCAAGTTACTAAAAAGTCTGACAGGGAGTACCCTGCCATTCCTTCTGGAGTTCAGGCCCAAAGACATCACTTCCAACTGGAAGGATAGACATTTAGCTCATTTGACAATATGTTAAGTAAAATGGGATATGTTCAGAGGCAGTTTTGATCTCTGTGTGGTTGTTTGTGCTCTGACACAATACTAGTGGAAACAGGCGACTTACAACAGGTTCACATACCTGTTGAGGAAAAACTTCAGTGGCAGCTCTACAATTAATTACTGGAGGTCTCTTTTAACATATCACTGATACATTTTTTCCTTGATAAGACAGTATTTTCTTATCTAGGATTTCAAGGATGAAAATTCCTTTTTCCCCTCTTTTTTTCCTCTCCATGTTAGACTCCTCGAATGCTCTTGGTTGATAAAAATCAGAAGTGACAAGCAAAATATTTTTAACAACTTTCTCTTTATCTCCTTTGTTCTTTCCAAAGTTAGTGCTGTGAAACTGAACAATGTCATGGGAGCAGTATTTTATAATGGTAAAAGTGACAATTAATTCCTGATTAGAAAGTCCCCAGGCAGAAAAATGCTCCTTAATAAGGAGATGGCGTAAATTACAATAATTAGGAAACCATGGATAGTCATGCATGCTCATCCATTGCTAAAGGAAACTTGATTCTGTTAGCTGAGAGCTTCATTAGGCTTGGACTCCTCTGTCGGAAGTCTATCTATCTCTGGCACACATAGCATGAACTTTGTGAGGAGGTTCACTGATTTCACATCAATTACTAGCTGTTAATAGACATGGCAATATTTTGGCTCTGGAGACAAGTGACAGCTGGTGCTGCTGCAGGAAAGGAGGGATAAAGCACCTGCTTTGATGGTGATGGTGCAGGGAAGACAGGGCTCCCTGCCAGCAATCACAGTGCTCTGTAAAAGCTTCGCATGTAAAAGGTGCTGCTCATACCTGCTGACTCAGTTGGCTGTCCTCTACCAGGGCTGCCCACATTGCGGCTCTATCCTTGCAACCTCCAGTGAGCTAAGCAGCATTTCCTTCCTCTTCACAAGGATCTGGTTAAGCAGCTAAAGTAATAAAAGTTTCAACTTGGAATAGACTGAATGGGTTAAAAACCATATCTCAGTGCTCAAAATGTAGCTGCAAATAGGAGGTTTGGTCTTTTATTGGGATTTTCAAACACACTGTAGCCAGGGGCTGACAGTAAAGGCAGGCTGGGTGAATGGCCACCTCAAGGGCTGACCCCAGTGCCTGTGTGTCAGGAAGCAGGCAGGACACACAAGCCATTTCTGCTTGTAACCTGTCTTACCAAAGCCATCATAGGAAAACATGATTCAAGCTGCTAAGTGGCAACAAGGGAGCGATGCTCACCCTGTGTCTGAAGCAGTTCCTGTGCTAGTGACTCTTCAACAGTTTTACTCAATGACAGCTATGTAGGGTATCTCTCACACTGCTTGAACTATGGGAGCATGCACTGTTTCTTCTTCTCTTCCCATGCTTCAGAAGGACCCATAAAGAAGAAATAGGACATATAGGGAAGAAGTTCTTCCCTTTGAAGGTGCTGAAGCTCTGGCACAGGGTGCCCAGAGAAGTTGTGGCTGCCCCATCCCTGGCACTGTCCAAGGCCAGGCTGGATGGGGCTTAGAGCAACATGCTCTAATGGAAGGTGTCCCTGCCTGTGGCAGGGGTTGGAACTGGATAAGCTTTCCCACACTGTGAGTGCCTCTCTGTTGCCTCTGTCAGAAGCATTTGAATTTCTGTCTATTCTTGTTCACAGCTTAACAACTAAATCCACACTGCCTCAGATTAGAAAGCATTTCGTCCGTTCAGTTAGATTTCTTCTCTTTATTAATTTTGGCTGGGAAATGGAGCATTTCATCCACTTGGAGGACTGCACAATTCCCTTCTGGTAGTCATTACCAGAGCTCCTTGGCCAGCTGCTCACCAAGGCTTTGCCTGTAAGTCTGCTTGGGGACATGGCCATGTGTGCTAGCTAGGCTGGCTCTTGGCATGCAGAGTTGCAGCCTTTGGGGCAGCACTGGGTGCACCCACACATCACTGAGTATGGAAGAGGAGCTGGTGCTTCCCCTGGCAAAGGCACTTGCTCATCCCCACCTTCATTATACACATACATATTCAGGTCTTGCAGCTGTGTTATGGCAAATAGTCCCTGAAACCCAGATCATATTTCTTCCCGGATGCCTGTATATGAGGCATCCAGGTAGGTCACTGTCTTAAACCACAACCCTGTAGGCTGGGTCAGCACCAAATTCAGAACAGACACGTAAACGGCTATTAATTACAGCTGCAACCTCCCAGGAGAGTTCATTGAATCCCTTTACAACCTCTTTTGTAAGCATTTACTCTGTGTGTAAAAGGGCTTTTAGAAGAGTGTCAACTTACATCTACCAAATACAGTAATCTGAAAAGAACAGAGATCATCTGAGCACATATGGCCTTCCTCTGCTTTAGGACCTTCTTAACTCTACAAACCTGACAAAGTGCAAACCAGAAACCCACCTGGAGAGAAGTTAAAATCTCAGAATAGGATTGTGCTGGTTGTCCTCAGGGTTAGGAGGTTTCATCAGGCCTGGAGGAGGCACGTCCACTTGCCAGGCCCCCAACAGATCCAAAGCATGTGCTCCCCTCAGAGGGAATTGAGTAGAGGTCGTATCTTTTTGAGGCATGTGCTGAGAAATGGAATGTCCTACTTTTATGCAATAAAGATTGGAGTGCTCAAAGGAGAAAAGTCACAGCCACTGTTTTTTTCTTGGTGGGACTGTTCTCACCATCATCTCCTGCCTCCCAGGAGAGAGGGCTGACTTCAATCATCTAGTACATTTTCTCATTGTGTTTCTGATGCGTGGAGCTGAGCCCTCACCTGTGCATCAGGACACAGAGCTTTTGTAGTTTACACTCAAAGTTGTTTAGGAGCCCCATCTCACCCATGCCAGGTGGGAGCCCCAGCCACTTGTCTACATGTTGACATCCCCCTTCCTCTGGCCACATGAGCCCTAGTCCCTGTGACATGCAGCATCACCACAGTAGTGATGCTGAAGTGCTAGAACTCTTAGAAGGAATGTTTCCTTAGAAGGAAATGAACATTTGCCACTCAGAAGGAACAAACCAATTGAATCCACCACAACTGGTTTTATACATACAATCTAAATTCCCAGTGTTTCAGGAAGGACAGTTTGCCAGTACCACACTGGTAGCACCGCTTAGACCTGAATGTTTTAGCCCACATAGCTCAGATTCTAAACAGGACTGCATAGCTATGCCAGAGTAAGCACAAATCAAAGCACATGTGATGCTTATCTGTGGAGCCTAATGCTCTTGACAAAGGTCAGGTCTTATCGTCTCAGCAAAGGGCTGAGGAGACCAGCTTGTGGAGACAAGGTTTGCATAGACTTTTTTGTAAGACTGCCAGGTATCAAGCATTTGCCTCCAGGTGTCCTCAGAGCCCGTTTAAGTCAGAATCTGGTGTCACTGCCATTTCATCCAAATGCAGGAGCCTCTTTACCTCCTGGAAAGCATTTACCTATGCTATTGCTTATTGTGATTTTCAAGCAAGCCTCACAAAGCATCCCATCAGTGAATACATCGTAGAAAAATAATAATGGGTGCTGTCAAATTTCTGGAGTAATCTCTGCAAACGCAATCATACCTTTTAGAAAAATAGGCATATCAAATAATTCATAAGTAACTTTGCAATTTTTCAGTGGGGGAGGGAGGAGGAGAATTACATCTACACAAATAAGGTGTCAGGAATTCCTGAACACAGCCTCTGCAATGTAATGACTGTTGCTATTCCTAAGATGCTGTGCTGAGAATGTAATAGCTGATCTCTGTGTGACACTGCTGCTGCAGTGTTGGCTAGGCTGGCTCCATCTAGTAGTTTAAATGCAACACAGAAGTGATCTGGCTGTGTGACAGCCCGACAGCTCTGAGCCAACTGATTCGGGTGGTTTTATGCTAGCAATGCTCATACTTCTTACTCCATGGTCCACACAGCCTCAGGGTTTGTGTCTGTCTGCCTCTCCTACATAAATATGCCTAGCAAGGATGAATGTGTCCATTTTTTTGAAATGTTTTAATTGTACGGATTAGGTATACTTAACCATTTTACCTCTTTTCATGATTAAACCAGCATTTGACAGTTTCAAAAGGGCTATCCATATAATTTATGCATGGACCATTGAGTGACCTAATATTATCTCTTCAAGTTGAAAATGATCAAGTCAAAAAAAGATAGGTACACCATGAAAAATGCATCCACCACAACTGCAGGTGCAACAGTATTATATACACGAGCTCATGCAAAACTGCTTCTCAAGTTCAGCAGAATAGAAAACATCAGCTGGAGTCCCTTCCAGCTGTGCCTTTCATCCAACCGTTAGGACCCATGGGGAAGTGACTGTTGCCAGCACCTCTGACACGATGTGAAGGCCTCATGTGGCAATACATCTCAGGTTGACCTGTAGCCATGTGTTGGGAGAATAACACAGCCAGTGTGAGAAAGCACCTCAGTAAGGCAGCCTCTGTGCAGGAGATTTAAAAGCTATCAATGGCTGGTGCCATTGATGTGGGAAAGCAATAGTCCCAGAGACAAACCTGGGGCTGAACTAGTATTTATGCACTTTGAATCAGGTTCAGTTCCTATTAGGCAACTGCTCTGATATCAGACAACAGCTTCTGCACCTCAAACGCTGAGCTAAAGGACCTCTAATGGGGTGGGCTATTGGGTATAATCCCATTCCACAGCCGCAGCTGGTGCCCCAGCCGAGATGCATAATGTGAGAAATGGGAGAGCAAGGGAGCTGTATGGGGAGAACTGAAAGGAGGGATGGCATCGTGGCCCCAGAATATCTCCCAATGGCTCTGAAAAATGTAACTATGATCTTGATTAAAGCTGCTCTCAGGGGTGATCTTTGTCACAAGTATAAAGCCTCTTGATAGACTTAGCCTGGATTCAGAAATTTTGATAGACAAATTAGCAGGCCTCTTTCTTCTACCAGCAAAGTAAAATGTGCACATTTATCAGAGAAGCAGAGAAGTTTTCTGGCTTATATTTCACCCACGAAGTGTCTTGCTTCATTGACTAAAGCTAGTTTTAATCTTAAAGCAAATTAGCAAAACATGAATATGTGCTCAAGAAATCAAGCACTCGATGCTCCAAATGCAGCAGCCTTGTGGAATAGCAGTGCATGCAATGGTTGTAGTCAAGCCAAAGAAATCCCCTTGACTTTGATTTGTTCTGTAACCTTCATTAAGTCACCAGCATCTTTAATTTTTCTATTCTAAAAGAGCTAGTGTATGAGACTAGTCTCTCTCATGGCACTCTCATGTAATGTAGTTAGCAATGCCCATTGCAAAAGCAGCCCTTGCCCAAATCTTCTACACAGGGGTTTGGGAGATATTATTAGTTTGCTTTTTATGCAAAATGCCTCAGATGTCTGTGCCATGTCACTAAACAACATTTTTTTTTTTTTGTAAATCACCTTGATGAGGATTGCTACTAAAAGGATTTTTGTTTGATGGACAAACAAGACATGAAATGAAACAGTTCTATGTCTAAGCAACCTTGAGATGCTGAATAAAAGAAAACTATAGAACATGCACCTGAAGTGAAGTTCAAGGGTCAGTCATCTAGTTGTCTAATCTAGTAACTGGTTTTTAAGACTTTCACAGATGGAGTTTTCACTGACTCAATCAGACTATATATATATGGTATAACTTAAAATGATCAAAAAGAATTCTGTGCTGTGGTTTTGGTTCACTGATTTCTGGCCAGTCTGCAGTGGATCTGAAGAAGAGACTATTCTTTTTTTTACACCAGCCTTTTTGTGTCTTCAAGTTCATATTTTCCTGCAGTCTGCTGTTTGCTAGATTAAGCAGCTTAATTCAGTCAGTTAATTCAGTCTCCTGGATATATCCTCTAGACTGCTGTCAACTCGTTGCTCTGTGTCTCTTGAAGCATTGAGCCCAGGAGTGGGTGTAGTAGAGTGGCTGAGTACAGTGGAAGGATTAGAGCAGAGACACATGAGACAGCTGTCAATCTCATGAGGGTGGTTGTTATTCCCATGGTAGGGTGATATTATTAAATCATGTTTCACTTGTGGGGCATTATGCATGCTGCATGCAGGGGGCATGTTTGGAAGACTCATTCAACTCCGTATGATTACACCCACTGCTCTGTAGAGTCCTGCACTTGTCCTTTGTTGTACCTTGTACCTTGGGTATTTTTCATTGCATGTTTCCAATTTATCAAGATAATTCTAATTGTAGCCTCTGTGAAGGCCTTTATCACAGTGGGTATCTCTTTAATAACTACAGAAGTTTTCATTCTGCAAGCTAACACAGACTGAGAGAGGCTGCAGTGATTTAAGTGGCCTATTACTATAACTCCTTAATCCCCAAGAGCGAGCTATTTTTCTTTTCTCTCTGAATGGCAACGACCACAAATAGATTTATAAAAACTTTGGCTTTGTTCCTTTATCTGTAGCCTTTAAAACTTATATTTCCTATATTCAGCTTTTGCATCTTTTCAGTTACCTTTGTAATCTGATTTAATTGTATATTTCCACAGAGACTTAGCCTAAAATTGCTTAACTGTAGAGCACTGCTTTTTAACTTGGCAGGAGGGGATTTAAACTGGCCGTATACGCTGTGCCCGTGTCAGGGAAACACCCCTCTAACACAGTCTCTGTTTCTCCAAAGCTATTTCTTCTGTGGGGATCATAAGGAGTTTGAGTGTCAGATCCTTGTTCTGCTAGTACCTGTATCAGTATAATACAGGAATATAGAGTTTCTTTCAAGAAAATACTCTCCTGATTTTACACCAGAGACAATGAGAACACGTTTTGCTTCTCAGTTGTCTTCATGTGTTAAAGATTTTTTTCTGAAATGGAAAAGACAAACCCAACCCTGAGGAAAGGCCACTGATTTCAAGGACAAAAGTGGTGTGAAATCATATGTCTTTCAATTGCTTTCCAAAAAGACACTTCCTTCCAACTCCTGTACAAAGCAAAGCATCCCCATAAAAATAGCTCTACATGTCTCTGCCACATATTTGATAGGGAAATTGTTTCCAAGAAATTCAAGGAATTTGCAGACACCCAAAAAAGGTGGAGGTTTGGCCTTTTTTTTTATCTAAAGGCTAAGTATCCAGCCCACACAAACTGTCTTATCTAGGTCGCTCTATAATCAGTGGAGACAGGCCATCCCAAGGTAGGTGAGATGAATGGTGACTCATCTCTGAGATGCTGCTATTATCTAGACTACAAGATGACAACTTAGAGCAGTTCTCTTTCTTTAAAGCTTTGCAGTTAGGTGACATGACCCAAACAGCAGATTATGCTGGCAAAAGGTGTCGTGCTGGGAAAAGTGAAATGATCTAAACAGCCTTCATTGCATGCTCAAACTAATCTCTGGGTTTAGGTACAGAGTGCAGCCTCAAATTGCTTATACACCAGATTTCACCTTTCCTGCATGACCACATAACCCACAGGGTAGTGTGGCTACCTACCTGGAACAAAGCTGAGGCTGGTTCCCACAAGTGGCTCCCCAGCAGAGAAGGGACCATGGCTGCTGCTAAGAGCTGAGAAGTCACTAAAGCCCATGGCAGAGCAAGAAGTTCCTTGCTCCTCCTCCTTTCCCTCCATTTCACCTCCCTTCCTGCACTCACAGCTGAGCCATTTTCTCTTTGGGGGCAGCAGAAGCCCTGTTTTATGCTCACCCATGAGAAAGTCAAGGGTTAGTGGCTGCCAAATGCTTTTAATGAGTGCTCTCCCCTCTTTCTCTCCATCATCGGCCCAGTCAAGGTCTCACCAACAGTCTCATAATGATGCCCTGGTGCCATTTCTGTAAGGTCAGACTGGGGATCCCTCTTTAACTGCAGCCCTTGCCTGTCTTCTCCATTTTTCACTAGCTTCCACACTATGGGTTTGGTGTCAGGAACTGGAAGATCCCAAACAACTGCGTTGACAGAATCCAAAACTCATCCCAGTTTCTAGGATGTGAGTCCAGGCAAAGAATACACCTGAAGCACTGGAAAGCCACAAGAAGGCAGAACAGGGGGCTGAAGGCTGTGATATATTTCACTTGTGCAGGAGTCTGCTCAGGAGCAGCTGGCTCTGGGAAAGGGGTCCCTTACGGAAACTGAGTTCTAACTTTAGTAACCATCACTTCTGCTGAGACAGATAAGTATTTTTTCTCTCTTCACCTCTAGTAATAATGAGCATATTATTGCTGCTGGGTCATTAGGATTTTTATTTCTTCCTGAGTTTTTCTGCTTTGCATCTTTCAAACCTGTTACTGTGAAAAATCCACTCTTCTCTACTTGTCTTCATAGAAGGGCAGTAGAACCACATTCCATGATGCTACATACAGCTTTACACAGAACACGGTTTTATAAGTGAGAATTCTACAGAACTGAAGAATATTTTCTCCAGGCTGACCCAATGTTCACCAGGCTCAGAGCTGGCTGGTTGCTATGGAGAAAACATAAAGTTCACACTAGCACAGAGGGGGAAACCTGCAGAATGGCCACTGGAAAGTGATTATCCTGCATCTAGCAAGGCTTTTGGAAGGCCAAAAGTAGGGAGAAGATTTGGCATGTGTTCACAACACAAGCAAATGCAGATACATACGCCCTTGTTCTTGCAGCCTAGGGATCCTGATGCTTCGAGAACACAAATAGCTTTTCTTATTCCTTTCATTTCACTGTAGGCAGTACCACTAGGGGACGTTTTGTCATCACGTATTGCTCTCTACACATTTTTACTTTTCCTTACAGTGGGTCATGCTTGTTTTGCAGTCTTAGTGCATATATTGATCATGGAGTGGATGTCTGAATTTCATAGGGCTTGTGAATGACTCGGATTCACTGGAGCTGGGAAGGAAAGAAGTATTTATTTCCCTCATTTCTCCAAAGGAGCTCATCTATCAATATTCCTTACAGAGTGAGGAAGCTGGTTATTTCACAGCTTGCTGGAGCACCACGAGAAAACAGGGCTGCCTCTCACTTTAGTGTTATGTGCCGAGCACGGATACTGCTAGTGGGTTTGTGAAGATAGAAGTAATATATAGCGACTGCAATCAAAATGAAATGAGTATCACCAGCAGTGAAGCATGCTAAGTATTTGCTGAAAGAACAAGGATATCTTTTAAACTGAATAATTGAAGTCTGTTAGCAAAACTCGCATTTCACTCCTCTTTTCCATTCTCATCTCATTTGTTCTAGGATAACTGACTGGCTTAACCCAAGTCACCTACCGCTACACTTTTTCTTTCCCTTCTCTTCAATGCAGACAGAGCAGCTGGTGACTCTTTGGATTCTCTTTATTGTCACTATTTCTGGGAATGCCATTGTGCTCTTCTCTACGTGGAGGAGGAAGCGGAAATCTCGAATGACCTTCTTTGTTACACAGTTGGCAATCACAGGTAGTGTATGGGAAGAATCACTAATAAATGACAAATAAGAAAATGTTGGGTGGTGAAATATTCAGTTGCCACCTAATGTCCAGCTGCAGTTTGCCTTAAGACAGATGGATGGATGCTTACATCCGGGCTCAGTCTACCTCCCATCTGAAAAGATGTTGCTAGATGTAGTAGGGTCTGTGTCAGATGCAGCAGCTGCAACTCACTGATTTCACTGAATCTTATCTTCCAGTCTGAGCATTCATCTGCATTTCCCCAGCTGTTGTCATGGAACTGTTTAAATTAAACCAGTTTAAGGTTAATCTCTTCTGGTTTTCTACTAAACCCCTCTCTGAAGTTCTTCATAAGGGTATTTTTTGCTCCATCAATTACGCTCTTGAATTGGCAAGTGAAAATTAGTAAATCTTGTCTGATTTAACAAAGTTAAGGAAATATAACAAAATGTAAAGGTGAAACTGAATGCAGTTAGCTTTTTCTCTGAAAGGGGAAAGTATGCTGGTCCAAGATCTTTGTAGTTTTTAGATGAAATGTAAAAATGTACAGAAACCTGGTTTGTAGAATGTCAATCTCAGAAACTAGGAAAGGAAAAAAGAGCATAAGCAGCACATTGTTTCTCTGTGGCCTTGAATGGACTAAAACTGTGGGGATCTAAGTTTCCCAAGGGAAAATATGTACTGTTTATGTAATGGCGTCCTGGTGTTAATCCCACCTTGCAAGAGAGCTGAGTTGTACTTTTTGTGTATGTAAGATATATTTATATGCTTTCTGTTAGCTTTTTTTTTTTTTTTTGGTGAGCTATGGTAGGAATTACAGCACTTTTCCACTACTTAGTATGTGATTTCCCATCCTCCTTTGATGTCTATTGTGTATCTGTTTAAAATGGAAAACAAAGGACTACACACCCCAATTGTCAACATGCATTCTTTGCAAGTTCATGGTCTCAACCATGTCTGCTCAGGAGCTTGTCCTGTTTGAAGAACTATTCTCATTTGAAATAGTTAGAACAAGTTGTGCAAAGTGATGGAAAGGTACTGTCCCATAACTGCAGGTGATGTAAGAATTGTTGCAAGGTGAGGAGGTGAAGGTTTGCAGTGACTCTACTGAAGTGCTGGCAGCTGGTTTTCTATTTGTGAGTCACTTGTAATTCACTTCTTATCTCAATTGTGACTATCATGTCACTCCTTTCATGTACCAGTGATCTGGTCCATTATGTGTGTTGACACAGCCTCACAGCACAGTTTGGAAGCACCAATCACAGGTGAAGCACTACAGTGTTCACAGGAGTTTGAAAATAGCCAGTCCCTGCTGAAAGAGCTCCCAGTCCCAGACTGGGATACAGAGGATGATAAAAGGTAGGCAACAAAGCAGTAGTACAGGCAAAGAGCAGAAGAACGACTGAAGTGACAGATGGACACCTTCCACTTTCTACCTATCATCATCAGCAAGCAAAATAATGGGGGCATCTGTAATAAGGGCTTTGGAAGAGAGAATGATGGAAAATGACCCCTTGTGTCCATCTGGCATAGAGGACACAAGGGCTGAGCTTGCTGCCGGAGCAGTGACACAAGTAATACATACACCATCATGGTAATAGATACACCATCATGGTCATAGAAGACGGGTCCTGATAGGAAGAGCTCAACTAAACAGTGAAGGGTCTTGTTCTAGTAAGAAAACAAATGTATTTGCTGTAGCAGAGAAAGAACCAGCATAAGGACATGGATGTTCATGTCAAAGAAATAAAACATGAGCAAACAGAAGTGTCCATAACAGGATAGCTTAGAAGAAGGCTGGTCCACATGAGATGTGCTGGGATGAAGCTACTCCTATTGCTCTGTTGGGTAAGCCCTGGCTGGGAGTTTTGCCATTTTGGACCCATAGGAAAGGCTGCCTTTTGGTTTAGACTGGAGGTGGATAGAGAGCTATTGTCATGGTTTAAGTCATAAATCAGCCACGCAGTTTGTTCACTCACTTCCCCCTTTTTCTTCCCTCTGCTCCTAGAGGGATGGGAAGGAGAA
>JAOEHY010036819.1:0-10516 GCA_025447955.1 Psilopsiagon aurifrons | reverse complement strand
TGGTATGGAATACCTCTTTGGTCAGTTTGGGTCAGGTGCCCTGTCTCTGCTTCCTCCTGGCTTCCCCTCTTCCCTGGTGGAGAATGAGGCTCAGAAAGTCCTTGGCCAGACGAAACATCACTAAGCCATAACTAAAAACATTGGTGTTATCAGTGCTATTCCCAGGCCAGAAGTCAAAAACACAGCACTGCACCAGCTACCAAGAAGGGGAAAAATGACTGCTACTGCTGAACCCATGACAGGTGTCCCTGCACATGTCAGAGGGGTTGGAACTAGATGATCTTAATGTCCTTTCCAACCCTAACTATTCTATGGTTCTATGATTCTATGAATGTCCTTGGGCTAGACCTTTGCAGCCATCAAGTGCTGTTAACCTACGAATAGAGCAATATGCCTGTTTTAAAATGCTAAACAGTCAGGAAACATTTATTTGGTCTAGAATGAAAATATATGTATTGTTAGATTTTTAAATTGAAGTTTTATCCTGAGCCAGCTAACATTCCACAAGTGTGTATCCAGGGGTAAGAGTTCCTTGTTATAAGGATGTTTAGTGGTCACTGAGTTTTGTTCCCTGCCACAACCCAGAACCATAGAAATATTGTGCATCTTGTGGCTCCAGAGATATCAAAAGCTACTAAGCACAGCCCTTGTCTATTTTCTGTCTCAAAATTTTGTGACTTCAAGTTATTTAAGATTTTTACAAAAGATCAGAAACCTAAAACTGTCCATCACATAAAGAGAAGGGGGAAGGGAATACCAGCAAGACATTTACTGTGTGAAAATAGACAGAATATTCTGTGCCTGTCTGACTTAGTGGAAAATTCATTCTATTAATAAAACTTATAGTCTAATGATCTAAGACATGTAAGCAACACCAGCCACCTTAGAGTTTCACAAGCGTTTCACAAAACTCTTATGATGACAGACGTAATCTATCCAACATTATTTTAGGTCCTGAGCCCAACCTTGCATGCTTCAGCACACAATGAACAGCCCAGCATTCCCAGAATTTCCTCTATGGACTAACAGAGAAAGCAAAAATCTTTTGGGCCCTTGCATGGCTTTTGCTTAATTGGCCTTAAGCATGGAATAAATACAGTATAAATATTTTGAAAAAAAAATGTAGAAAACTCTCATGATTATTGCAAATGTTAATGGCTAAAAAGTCCTAATTTCCTGTCCAAATGCAAGCATGCTTTAAGTCATACAATCATAGAATGGTTTGGGGTAGAAAGGACCTTAAAGGAAGTCTAGTTCCAAACCCTCTGCCATGCACTGGGACACTTTCCACTAGACCAAGTTGCTCAAAGCCCCATCCAACCTGCCCTTAAACACTTTTTGGGATGAGGTATCCTCAGCTCTGGGCAACCTGCCTCACCACCCTCATCCTAAAAATTTTCTTCCTTATGTCTAAACTAAATCTGCCCTCTTTTAGTTTAGAAATATTGCCCCTTGCCCTATCCCTAGGGTTACAAGCCTTGATAAAAAGTCTTCTCTAGGGCTTTTTTTACATTTGAAAAGCTGCAATCAGGTATCCCCAGAGTTTTCTCTTCTCCAGGCTGAACAACCCCAAGTCTCTCAGTCTTTCTTCATAGAAGAGGTGTTATAGCCCTCTGGTTATTTCTGGACCCTTTTTAAGAGATCCATGTCTTTTCCTGGGCTGAGGTCTCCAGAGCTGGACTTTACTCCAGATGAGGTCTCACAAAAGCAGAGTAGAGGAGAAGAATCATCTTGCTTGACCTGCTGGCCATGCTTCTTTTATACAGCCTAGGATATAACTGACCTTCTGGCCTGCAAATGTATATTGCTGGCTCCAATTTTTGATCCATCATTATACCCAAATCTTCTCCACAATGCTGCTCTCAATCCATGCATTCTCCAGTCTGTAGACTTACACTTGGGATTGTCCCAAACGAGGTGCAATTGCTCTTAGCCTTGTTGAATTTCATGAGGTTTGCTTGAGCATACCTCTCAAGCTCACAAACATTCCTCTGGATGGTATCCCTTTCCAGAAGCACATCAACTGCACCACTCAGCTTGTCATCATCTGCAAACCTGCTGAGAGTGCACTCAATCCCACTGTGTCATCGCTAAAGATATTAAATAGTACTGACCCCAGCATGGACTATTGAGGGAAATCACTCATTACTGGTTTCCACTTGGATATTGAGCCATTGACTCTTGGGACATGGCCATCAGGCTAATTCCTTATCCAACAGCTCATCCATCAAACTCATATCTCTCCAATTTAATAGAAAGATTGTTTAGGGGGATCATTCCAACTGATTTGTTTAGAACTGTGTCCTGGGTTCAGCTGTAGCAGTTATTTTTCTCCTTTGCTAAGAAGCTGGTGTTGATGAGGAGGAAGATGTAGAAGATTTGGGAGTAAAGTTGATCCTGGGAAGAAGGGATAGGTGGGAGAAAGATATTTTCAAAATTTGGTTTTATTTCCCATTATCCTTCACTGATTTGATTGGTAATAAATTAAATTTCCCCATGTCTTATTATTACCATACTTGCCCATGCTGGTAGTGATGGTGAGCAATCTTTCCTTGTCCTTGTCCCTGTCTGTAGGACTCAGCTACGCCATTTTCTGTGATGCGTCCGAAAATCTGCCACCACTTCAAGTTTTACCTTCTGCTCAAAATGGCCAACTGAACAAGGACTGTAGTGGCCACAGAGACCACATATTAGGGGGCTAAGAAGTTGTACAGATACAAGGTCTTATTTGCAGATTCATCAAGAACAATCTACCAAACCTCAATGCCAGCCACGAGTGCCCTCTCCCCCGTGCAAAGGCGATTGGTATAAGATGGCTCACTTGAAATGACTCAGTGAAATTGCAACTATAAAAGAGTGTCACTGAAGAGCCTGTGTGTGCACCCGCCACCGACTGCTGAGGACCATTAACAGGTCCACGGGAAGCAGCAGGGTGGTGACTATCTCTACTTTTAACCTCTTTATTTTCCCCCTCTTTCTGTCTCTCTTCTCTCTCTTTCTCTCTCTCTGTATGTTAGATAATTACCATCAGGATTGCAACTAATAAAATGATATAGCTTTAGGTTACTGTTACCATGCTGTGATTGTGCTTTGTCCATACTCAGGAATCTCAATTCTCTTTCTTTATCTGACAGGATTCTTAGGAAGGGGTGTACTCTATCTGCAGGCAGGTAGAGCACACCAGTAATACTATATGTGGGCTCCCCTTGGGGATGACTGCATTGTGTTAACTGTGGGCTGCTGTCAATGACCAAAACCAGAGTGACCATTGAAGCCTTGAGCTAGTGAAAACTAAGTCGAAACATGACTCTGTCCCACAAGCTTTTTGTTATATTTTCTTTCCCCTGTTTAGCTGAGAAGAATGAGTGATAGAGCAGGTTTGGTGGGCACATGGTCCGTAGCTGGAGTCAACACAACACAGTAAATCAAAGAAATAGGGATATTTGTAATTTCTAAGTAAGTTTAACTGTTTGTCAGTACCTTTGTTGTTATTGAGCATATTTAAATCACCATCCTACTTCTAAATTTTTTCTCTCATTCTTTAAATCTAAAAATATATACTTACCTTCATTTAAACTGTATTTCCATCTTTTGCAAGGTTTTTTGAAATTGAAGGTACAGATAAATGTGCTATCAGAATGTACCCGTAATTTGATGGATCTCTGCACTTTGGTCCTATTTGCAAAAGAATAATTAATTCAATACTGCATTATTCTCCTGCCACACCTCAAAATCCATTCCTCATTCCCATGCTCTTTTTATCAGTTAGATTCTCTCCCATCTTTTTACTTTGCTTTCACAAATATATAGAACCAGAGAGTTTGACATTTATACTAAAATGTTAGGCTAAGGATGGTAAGCCACACTGCCTGGGTGAACACCTCTGTATTTAATTTTCCAAATGTTAAATAGTTTATTCTGGGCAGTAACTCTTACAAACAGTTCAGCCAATTTTTCTTATTTAGGATTTTCAGAATGTCATGTGATCACAATAGGTGCTTGCAATAGGTAAACTGCACATACAAAACAAGATCTATTGTGCTTTAAGGCAAAGACTGTTGTCAAGTGCTGATGTAGTGCACAACACCCCAGAAGTGAATGGACGAGGCATTTGGCTGCTGACAAACATCTCCAGCAAGAACTTCCAACTGTTGAGCCGATGCACAAAGGAATTAATGATAGGCTTTCAGAAGAGCCAATAAAATCTCAGGGAGCCAGCAATTTTTTTTCTGATGAGTGTTGGGGTGAGAAGATCTGGCATCATCAGCACATTCTCATCTCCTTTTTTAACTAGTTCTTGACAATACGTGGCAAATACTCTCTGCTGCTCTAGCTACAAGCATAATAAGCCCTAAGCAATCCTTATGCGGTGCACACAAGGTCTTAAATAATTTCAGAAGTATTTTACCCTAATCATAGAATAGTCAGGGCTGGAAAGGACCTTAAGACTATCGAGTTACTACCTCCCTGCCACAGGCAAAGGCACCTGTGGGACTGAGTGTGCCCTCAGCAAGTTTAACAATAATGCCAAGCTGTGTGGTTCAGTTGATATGCTGGAGGGAAAGAATGCCATCCAGAAGGACCTTGACATGCTTGTGAGGTGGGCTGATGCCAACCTGATGAAGTTTAACCATGCCAAGTGCAAGGTCCTACACCTGGGTTGGAGCAATCCCAGGCACAGCTATAGGTTGGGCAGAGAAGAGATTGAGAGCAGCCTTGCGGAGAAGGACTTGGGGGTGTTGGTCGATGGAAAAATGAACATGAGCCTGAAGTGTGCACTTGCAGTCCAGAAAGCCAACCGTATCCTGGGCTGCATCAAAAGGAGCATGACCAGCAGGCTGAAGGAGGTGATCCTGCCCCTCTACTCTGCTCTCGTGAAATCTCACTGGGTGTATTGTGTGCAGTTGTGGTGTCCTCAACATAAGAAGGACATGGAACTATTGGAACAAGTCCGGAGGAGGGTCATGAGGATGATCAGAGGATTGGAGCATCTTCTGTATGAAGATAGGCTGAGAAAGTTAGGGTTGTTCAGCCAGGAGAAGAGAAGGCTGTGCAGAGACCTCATAGCAGCCTTCCAATATCTGAAGGGGGCCTATAGCGATGCTGGGGAGGGACTCTTCATTAGGGACTAGTGAGAGGACAAGGGGCAATGGGCTCAAACTTAAACTGGAAGTTTATATTGGATATGAGAAAGAAATTCTTTTCTCTAAGGGTGGTGAGGCACTGGAGTGGGTTGTCCAGGGAAATTGTGAATGCTTCATTGCTGATGGTGTTCAAGGCCAGGTTGGACATAGCCTTGAGTGACATGATTTAGTGGGAGATGACCCTGGCCGTGTTAGGGGGGTTGGAATTAGAAGATCTTAAGGTCTTTTCCAACCTTGCCTATTCTATGATTCCATGATTCTATTTGGACAATCTCTCTAATTTCTTTTTTTCTTATAAAATTCTATTTGTCTTCATATCTGGTCTATGCTGTATGCAGACGATAATCTGTCAGATATCAGTATGCTTTTTACCATATTTTAAAAATGTTAACCATAAAAATTCAGGGAAAAGCTCAGTTCCTTTATGATCCCTAAAGTAGTGTCTTCTGTGTCTACATAGTAAATAATTATCTTTTTTATATATATAAAATTCATTTGGTTTAATGCATGCAGCTTTCATTTTTGAGGATCTTCAGAAACTTCTGAAAGTTCTTACATGGAACAGGAACAGGAAATGTTCTATCCTCAGAGCAAAATTTGGTTCCTGTTCCCTATTCATAAAGCTGGCAAAATATGTTTTTAAATTTTAGCTTCTATTTGCTGTTTCCTTAACAGGTGCTAGGGTAATTATGATTAAGATCTTTTTACTGGTGGGATAGTTATTCATGAGTAGTAGTTAAAAGTGGAAAATTAAGGTCCACAGTATCATCTTTCCCAAACCTCATGGAGAAACGGAAAAAAACAATCAAACCAAACCAACAAACAAAAAACCAAAACCAAATGAAACAACCAACCAGAAAATAAACAAAAAACCCACTCTAGATGAATCCTGTATAGGATGACAATTTTGAATAAAAATTAAGATGTATTTCAAGTGCAATATTTCTAACATAAGATTTCATAGGGTCAACATAATGTAATAAATACAGTCTTACTTGGGGCAAGAGCTGGCACAGAAATTCCTTTAAATCTCCACAACAAGGGAGCAGTAATGTGACATACAGTGATAGTTATCAATTTCAACTCTTTCAAGTGAAATTTATCCTATATTTGTGCACAAAAAATAATGCAGTCATTCTAGTACACCATCTTATTAGCTACACTGATACACTTTTCTGATCTTCTGTTTCATTTCAATGGCTCTACAAATAATCAATTTCCTCATGCAGGAAGCTATCTTTTGCTATTTTTTTTTTTTTTTTAGAAGTACTGAATTGCATAGTTTACACATGGGGCAGTTTAGCACCATTTAGGGCTGGTGTATATTATGTATATTTTATATAATGAAGCCAGGGATAATAATTTAATAAGATAATAAAATAGGAAAGCAGTACTTGATTTCATTGTGAATATTTGAAATAAGATTTCTAATTACCATTTCTTTTGGGAGATTAAAATATTAAAAATATACTCATCACACAGCCTATTCTTATGTTAGTACTGTCCATAAACATCTCAATATTGATTTTATTTCCCAGCATCTTTCATCTAAGCTACCTATTAGCCACAGGTAGATGCTGATGTCATCTGACCCAAATAAGGTATTGACAAGGTAGTATCGATGCTCAGAATGTTGGTCCAGAGCTCTCTTCCTAGCCAGGGAAAGCAACCTGGATCATCCTAGTCCTGGAAGCAAATCTGACATGTATGGTCAGAGCCACAAGTTTAAGTTATTTTTCTGATTTAGATTGTGGTGACCAACTGCAAGACAGGACTGGCCTGCAGGGATCCTCATACAGACCCAGTCATCTGATTTGCATACCTTATTATCCCTTTTCCCATCTCTTGACCTTACCTTCTATTGCTACATATCTCTCATTCTCAGCCCTTTATTCTCATTCATTCCATATTTGCTACATCCATATCCAAGTTTGGTTCATCTTATTATGTTCCCAGGGCCATCTCTTTTGACTGTAGTATCACAGATGGTGTTACTGAGGCACTACTGACTGTGAAGGATTCTGCTCTCCTAAATGACCACGAAGCTCCCATTCAGCTGCCTATGATGTCTGGCCATTTGTCTCCAACTTCTCTGTTTGCCATTTGCACAGTACCTTGGAGTGCTATCTGTAACACTTGTAAGAGTCTCACTCTTACTTACAACATCCAGCAATTTCTCATCTCATGTCCTCTTTAGTTATCTTAATCTCAGGTGAGTGCCTAGTCAGTGCCCAAGCCATATGCCTGAAACCTGAGCATAAACATCCCCATTCAGGTATCAGGTTAAAAAAAAAAAAAAAAAAAAACAAAAACAAAAAAGATATTGTATTGCAGAATTATATTTTAAAAGAGATGATTTTTGACTTTAAAAAAAAAAAAAACTTAAAATTGCATCTAACAGCAAATATTGCAATGCAAACTAAACTAATAGGCAAGAATTTTTCAGTACTGCTGAAGAGATATTTTAATGTTCACAGTCTTTACTATTGATAATAAAAATTATATATTCAGCTTTAATAAATTCACAAGTTGTAATACTTGGATTTATTTTAATAAATATAGGGACTAGCTTTTGTCTCACACAGTATCTACTACGTCTTCTGCCTACCATTTCACAAGCTAAAAATTGAGAATCTTTTTCTTGGTTTAGAGCAGACTGAGGACAAATTAAGTGGCGTAAGTCCTGAGTTATGCAGCTTTCGTGTATTAGTCAAGTAAAATTCTGTCGTGGCTTAAGCTGTAAACCAGGACACAGTTTGCTACATGGAGAATCGAAAGAATGCAATTCCCACAGGTTGAAATAAGAACAGTTTAGTAACTAAGGTATAACACAAACCACTACTGTTACCACTAGTAGTAATAATGACAAGAGAAATACAAGGGAAGAGAATACAACAGCTCACCACCTATACCCAGCCAGATCAAGCAGTGCACCCCCACCACCCTTTTGGGTCTCTGCTCTCTCTTTCTGCATCCTGAGCATGACGTGCTGTGGTATGGAGCACCTCTTTGGTCAGTTTGGGTCAGGTGCCCTGTCTCTGCTTCCTCCCGGCTCCCTCTCCTCCCTGGCAGAGAATGAGGCTAAGAAAGTCCTTGGCTACACCAAACATCACTAAGCCATAACTAACTACATTGGTCTTATCAGTGCTATTCCCAGGCCAGAAGTCAAAAACACAGCGCTGCACCAGCTACCAAGAAGGAGAAAAATGACTGCTACTGCTGAACCATGACAAATTCACAGTAGGTTCAATGAATAAAATATGAACCAGTGTTGTTTCTGCATTTTCCAATTAAAATACTATAAAAAGAGGTGCAACACTAATAAACAAGAAGGAAAGTATACACACTGTTTTGATTTGGTGGTCCTTCTGTGGAACCTTATACATACTAACATGACATAAGATGGTCTTTTTTTTTTCAGTAACCCAAAAATCTGTGCAAAATGGAGAATCCTGTTATATATTCAGTGAAACTGTCATTGTAAAGGCCTTAGTGACAATACCTTCCCATTTTACAGGAGTATTGCAAATCTAAATTCATTAGTGTTTGTAAATTAGAGGTGGATTGTAAGTCCAACAATAACAAACAAGATACTATAAATCCTTTAAATCAACTTAATTTTGAATTATAAATTATAGAAATAATTTCAGTTGCACATTATATTGTGACCTGTAGATGATTTGAGGTTTTTTTCTGCATTTCTATTCCTTTCCATTTGTAAACTGCACCTTAAAGTGAACTCGTGTTCCACCAGCTTCAAGTCAGTGAATATTTTTCTGTCCACAATTACAACTTGTCACGTAACATTGCTTAGCAATTAAAGTTTTAAAACTACTATTATTTCTACATTAAATTTTCCTTCCTTCTGCTTCATGTTTTAGAACATTATTTTTTTAAACTATGTTTTGATTTAATTTTTTTTACTTTGAATCTTGTTTCTGATTTTATTTATATATCTAAATTTTATGTCATTACATTCCTTTAAATGGTTATTTTTTTCAATCAAAATTTTAATCCATTGCATTTTTTTCATAAATTACGAAGCAGAAGTTGAAAGCTGAATTATTTTAATTACCCCTTATTCCATATCTTTATTATATGAACTGTATTTAGTCTTTTTAGAGATACCCAGCCTACACACAGTTCCTGCATTTCCTGGGATATTTTTTTCCCCTGCTGCAAATAAAAGAGCAAATTATAGTATCTGGGGAAAAAAAAAAAAAAAAAGGTGTAGAAATTAGATTTTATGGCACATAAATAATCTATTTAATTGGATCAAAAAAACCTACCAAACACTGGATGGTCTGTGCACAGGCATGCACTTATTTTTCCATTAAATTAGATGTTCCAGTGTTATATTTTTTCATCACTGCAAAGCCATCATAATAAAAGAAGACAAAATAAGGTGGTAGGTGAGGCATTCCTGGTATATGCAGTCACTGCAGAAATGAAAACCTTTCAAACCCTTAATATTTAACAGCACATAGTACTGAAATCTGAATGTTATTGTTGTCCTTGTTTCATCTTCACTTTGTCTGCTTTTCCTGTTCCTCACAGCTCAAAATCCTGAACAATTTTGTATGAAACAGTTAAATTAAACCAAGGCAGGTTTTAGAATATAGGCTACATTTGAAATAAAATTGACATAACTACATGGTAGAGCAGCTCTTTTCAGACTGTACTGCATCACTTAAGGATATCCAAATTAGCTGTACAGGTGTAAGATATATATTCTACCTAAATGAAAAAAAACATAGTTCTGTGACTATATTTAGTTACCCCAGTAATGTTTCTGAAAACTAATTAAATGAAAAGGATTAAAGTTAGAGAAAATAAACAGATCTTCTAAAGTGGTTGAGTTCCATCACTTTAACTCAGAAAATGTGCCCTTGGCAATCATCACAAGCACACTATACATACCTGACATACTCTTTCTCAATTATTTCAGGAACATAAACTTCACAAAGGATTTTGGAATTCCTTAATTAATTTCTGTATTTTTAAAATTTGAATTTTATATTTACAAATATATATCAAATATGCACAAATAGCAAAAATGAGATATTCAGCAGCAGCAAAAATTATTTTGCATGGGAAAAGCAGCTGATGCAATGAAAATCTGAAATACTGATTTATAACATGAGCTTACTGCCAGTTCTGTTGTCCTAAATCTGGGTTCTTTCACTTGACATGCATGAAGCCAATAAACACATTTCATGTCTTCAGAGTGTCCTGGGTTCGGCAGTAGCAGTCGTTTTTCTCCTTCTTGGTAGCCGGTGTGGAGCTGCGTTGTTTTTGTTTTTGTTTTTTTTTTTTCCTTTGGACTTTCAGCTTGTGAGCAGTGCTGATAACACCAATGTTTTAGTTACTGC
>JAOEHY010036818.1:0-18934 GCA_025447955.1 Psilopsiagon aurifrons | reverse complement strand
TCACGAGAGCAGAGTAGAGGGGCAGGATCACCTCCCTCGACCTGCTGGTCACGTTCCTTTTGATGCAGCCCAGGATGAGTTTGGCTTTTTGCACTGCAAGAGCACACTGCCTGCTCATGTTCATTTTTCCATCGACCAACACCCCCAAGTCCTTCTCCGCAGGGCTGCTCTGAATCTCTTCTCTGCCCGTAATTAAAATTTTCTCTTTTTTCATGAAGGAATGTGTGTGATTTCTTAAATAGTCATTAGTACTGATCAAAGCAATTGAGATTGTCTTAATGCAGTTTAGTCATTGTGCCCCACCTCTACTCAATTGCATGTTTGCTTTTACTGCTTGCTTGTAAACTGTCATCTTTGTGGGAACTGGCATTTATTTGGTATTTATTCAGCATGTAGAATAGGGGATCACAATTTACATGATATTGTGAATGGCACTAAATCCAAGTGAGTAGTAATAATAATTCTAATACACCATCTTACGCAGAGCCAGATGAAAAAAGGCTGCTAAGGCAATTGATCTTTTATCTACAGCATAAGTAAGTCAAACTGCAGTGGGTTCTGACACTCAGTTCTTGGACAAGAATTTGCTCGTGGAAGTTGTTTGCTAGATTTGGTTTTACTGTTCTTTTTTTTTGCAGATGAACTTGTTTGTAAAGGTACCTCTGAATGTTTTCTTAACCCTGTGAATTCACAGGACCAAAAAGTAAATAGTGAAAAACAAGCCCTTTTTTGGAGCCCAAAGTTTCCTGTTTGTTTATTCCTGAATTGTAGAAGCCAAATGCTTGCAAGATTTGCAAAAAGATTTCAATGTTCTGTACACTTTGCTTCAGTATTCTAAGCTTGCTGCTCATAAAACTCACATTGGGTTATTTTGGACAGTTTGAGATCTAGCAAGAGAGAATATGATTTCGTGAGCAGTTAGAAATAGGTCATGAATCATAATATAAAATTTTCCTACACGTTTTACCTCTGATTCAGCTGCAGAGGGCAGTTGAACACTATTAAATAAATACATAACAGTTAAGCTATTTATAATTTAAGAGCTATTGGAGAAATCATATGGAAGATGAAATTCTTTCCATAGGAAAAGATGTAATTTTGTTTTCATGGATTGTCTGATAGCCTTTCCTAAGGATCCATTTTGTGTTTTGAGGCAACTACAGACAAGCAAGATTGAAGATGATTGCTGTGAGAGGCTTAAATGCTAGCAAAACTTACTCTATTTTTAAAGGAGTGGACCTGAGCTCCCCCAACATGAGGGCATTCCTGGGAGCTTGGGAGGTTCAGAAGCACATCTGAAATGCTTATACACCAATGCATGCAGAGTGAGAAAGAAACAGGATGAACTGGAAGCATTGGTCAATTCCCAGAGCTGTTACATCACTGCTTTTAGAGATGGTTGGTGGAATGAATCCCGCAATGGGAGTGCCGGGGTGGAGGGCTACAGGCTGGGGAGGCGAGGTGGATAAGTGTCACTGTAAGGGAGAGGTTTGGTTATACAATCCTTTCAGTTAACGATGATGTAGTTGATTGACTTGCTTATATTACTTAGGTTGTTATGAAAGTTAGCCCAAGCAAGTTCATTCTTTTTGTAGCCCAGAATCTTGAAACAGAAGTGATACGATTGCATGCAAGCCAGGTGTTTGCCATAGGAGGACAGCATCTGTTATGATCTAGGTTTTCAAAATCCACTGCAGTGCATTTGGCACCTACACTGGCAGTGTCACCAAGGTTGGTGCAGGATTATCATGTGTCTTTGTGCTTGGAAGATATTTCGGTGGTAAAATAATGGGCCGCTGAGAGAGTGAGTCTATCCTGAGATTTCTTTCCTTCTGTTTAAGACCCTGCATGGTGCTCAGCTGACACCTTGTTCTTCATAAGCTTTTTCTGAACATTAGACTGGACAGAAATCAGTTGCTTGTAAATATAGGGTGCTTTCAGCAAGAATCATAATTTCACACTTAAAAAAAATTATTTAATTTGCTAAAACTAAATTCCTAGTGAAATAATTTCAGCAATGGAGATCCTGTTGTAATGTCTCTTTGGAACTTGTGGTTAGGATCAGTGATAGACATGGCCATATCCATAATCTGTACCTTGATGAAAGCAAAACCGTAATAATTTTAAAATGTTAACTGAAACTGAAATGATTCTGTTCCTCATGGAACTAAAATGAGAAGCTTCTTAAAAAAGAAACACTATCGAGAGCCTCAGCACATACCTAAATTACAGGCCTGATCTAAAGCTATTGAAGATCAACATAAGTAGCTTTTTCTCTTTAAAGGCTTTGAATTGGCTTCTTCCTCTCCTTGCTATAATTTGAAGTAACTCTTTCTATTAGAGACATCAAAACCAAGTCTGAAGCTTTCAGACATTGGCCATCCTATAGCTGGGATCATGCAAAAATTCATAAACTGAGACTGATTTAAATAACAAATGTTATTGTTATATGTTGAAGAGTATTAGTATGTCTTTAACCTGAGCTTAAGTAACCTAACCCAGGAGTAGTTTAGTATAACCCAGCTGTTTTACATAAATTGAAAAGGAGTTTATTGTAGCAAACTAACTGGTTTGTTGATAAATTTGAGTTTAATGTTCCTAGCCATTCTAAGTAGCACAAGTCCTTTATTAATTAAATTGTACCTGTAGAAGAAAATCACTGTCATGAAATAGGCTATCATGAAATAAGAGACACAGAGAAATAATTTCTCTACAGAAAGGAAGCAGAGTAGTTTCTTGGTACCATGGGTCATTTAATTTGGAATTCTGACAGTTGCTTCAACAAACGAAAACTATCTGTAGTAACAAAGTTGCTTGGTTTGGGCGTTTGGTTGTGGGCTCTTTTTGGTTTTTTTGTGGAGTAACTGTCTTATTAAGAGCTAAATAAGATTTTGGTTTGCATTATTCAATCAAGATGCTTTAACACCTGAAATGCCTATTCTTCTGTTATAATTTACGGTATCACACAGAGCAGGACAATTTTTGAAGTATTTCCACATAGGCTTACAATGGCTATGAACTATGGAACAGCCATTAAAAATATCTGTGTTTGATGCAAAATTGTCAAGTAATGAAGAATTAGCTACCACCAACACTTGTTTTAGTGTCAGATTACCTTAATTTAAATGTTTCCTCCTTGCAATCCAAATGTTTTGGGTGAGTTTTTTGATTAACGGATTTTGTCAAAAGTAGGTGTGTGTTGATTTTTTTGATTGGTTGGTTTAGATTTGCATTTTATCGGGTTTTTGTAAACTGCGATGGAAAAATAATTATGTAGCTCTCTGTGAGAACTGTATCCAAGCTTTCATGTCAAACTATGGTCAGGAAAATGGAAAAATGCTCTAACGCACAAGGGTGGGCTCTGTATTCCTTTCAGCTGGTGCCCCCACTTTGCCCATCCTCTGATTGGCCAGCCCTAGTGACTTGATATAACTTGTGACTTCTAGTCCAGGCTTCCTACATGAGGAATCTATTGTGCGTGGAAGAATTTATTTTAGCGTGTTTTGTCCTGATATGCTGTTCAGACATGGCAACAGTGAAACCTGGACCTGGGAACTGAGAAATGTTATCCGGTTCCCTCCTCAGCTGTGCCAGTGGCTGTTATGGTACAGTGCTCTGATTTGACTCTGAATTTCTTAAATGGAATAGTACTCTTTGTGCTCAGAAAAATCTGACAAAGAAGCTTCATATTCTATAGCCACTTAACAGAGCTTGCTTGCTGCAATAAATCAAATGAAAATGTACATAAATTTTTACTGTTGCAGAAAATGATGAACATCAGGCAATACTCATCTCAAGGGACATGGTTTAAAATTGTTGTGCTTTAAGTCCACAAGTAGAAAAGAGGAGCTGGTTTTTCCTCAGTGGTTTTGTCACTAGGTGTAGTGTTTAGCAGTTTTGTCAGTCTGAGTGTCAGATACAAGACTAAAGCTGAACTCAGGAAGCAGTAGAGTTCTTTCATACTAAGTGTTTCCTCTTTTACTGCATCTATGAACTGATGAACAGTTGCTAAGGCTTGGGAAGAACAAAGGTGCTGTTCAAGAACAAAAGCTTCTTTTTATTGACTGTTTCTTGGCATCAAGGAAAAGCATGTTAAGTTTACAAGGGAAAAAAATAAGTGATGAAAAGAGATCCTTCATCGAGTGTCTTTATATAATATGACTTAGTTTTGCCTTACAACTGAGCTGTCATCTTAGTAATTTATTTTTTTTTCTTTATTTTTCCTATTCCCTTTCAAGCTACTGTTACAATATCAGGCTGGGGAAACTGGAATATTATAGAATGGCATCACCTGGTAGCTCTGATCAATAGAGTCTGCTTAAGCCTCTATTCTTCTACTTTTAAAATGCTTCATGACCTATTTTGTTAGTATTTTCCTTGTAGAACTGGGGTAGTCTTGGGAAACTGTTTGTACTATGCATTTTCTGTACCATAAATGCCTGATTATTAGATGAAGACTGAAAATCAACATTTATCATTGCGTTAAACTGTGAATATGCAGCTATGTCCCAGCTTGCTTAGCTTAGTGCCTAAAGCAGCACTTGACTGACTTTCTCATGACTTTCAAACTTTTTTTTTTTGCAGTTTACCATGAATAGATGAAGGGGATTGCAGGATTCCAGCCAGTGTTATTCAGAAAGGTTCTTGCATTGCACTTCCAGTTTTAAGGGTGTACTGGAAAAGAGAAGGCAAGTGCATATGTCCAGTGCTCTTCCACCCGGGTGCTGCATGGGTTGCATATTGGTCCTTGAAGTAGTTTTGTTATTGTGTAGATAATTTATGTTTCAAGAGCCTAAAGAGTGAATCGGGTATTTGAGTGAGCGCATTAGCCCTAAGAATCTGAAGTATATTATGCATGCTGTGTCTGGGGTTTTTTTACTGTATTTCATGACTAGCTAAAAAGTTTAGACCCGCAGATTTTCTGCATTGCAGCACAGACCAAGCAGCATAACAAAGTTTTCTTCCCATGGTAAGATAAACCAGTTGGTTAGCCCATTTAACCTTAGAGGTTTAAATGAATGATAATGGTATAGATTGTTATTTTATCTTACTTTTGTTCACAATTAGGTTATAGAGAAGCACTTCCAGAAAACAAATAATAGATTAGACGATATAGATGCAAAGTAAGTGGAATGGTCTAACAAGTTCAGAAATCTTTCTGGTAACTTGCAAGACTAGAAAATGCAAAACCATGATTTCATCTGACTTAACATGTCAGGAAAAAAGTGTTCTTTTTCATGTAATAATGTTCTGCCACTTAGAAATCCAAGCTTAGAGCTGAGCACCTGTGAAAAATTAAAGGGGTTGAAATAGGAATGGTCAAATGCTTTCTTTACATGATTAAAATAGCACCGTAACTGAAAAGCACCGAATTTTCACAGTGGAATTAAAATAGGCAGAGAAAAGTATCTACCCCTGTGTTTTCCAATAGAAGTTGCAACTGTTATAATATGGCTGTCTTTCCAAGCGTAAGTCTGGAAAGAAAGCAATTATTATAGAAACTTCGTCGCTTTTTCCCTGAGATGGCTACTCAGCAAAGCCAGGTAAGCACAATTCTCTCCAGACATTTAGGGCTTAAAAGAGATAGTAGAAAGTGCATCTGAATCCATACAGGTGAGTGGTAATATCAAGAAAGAAGCAACAAATTAAGCTGCCTCCATGGGAAGAAGAAACACCAGTGTGCCAGAACTTCTTCAGCCTATTGGCTAAAGGGGTAGCTCTGGCCATGCTTTGTTAATGAGGACTTTGTCACTTTTTCTGGACTGTTTGCAAGGGTGACAAGTCTCTTTATATTTTTCTAATAAGGCATTGCCTGTAGTGATGTTCTGGTGATGTTTAATGAAAACTGCTCTCACAAAACGAAGTGCTAATAAGAGATATGAGAGCTATTTGCCTCATTTCTCCTCAGTTCCCTTTGTGTTGTATGAAAAAATAATAATAGTTTTGTAAAAATTCCCGAGAAGTGTGCCACTGCAACACAAACCTGGTAGTCTGGATGCATAATTTTGCTAGAAAGCCATGGTTTAAATTGCAAAAAAAAATGCAGTCCAAAATCTTTGGAGGAGGAAATTGAGGAGGAGAGTAGCTGTCAACCTGCAGTGTTGATGAATAGCAGCCATTGCGGTTCTGAGATTTGCCCAGGACTCAGTCTCCCCTGTGGAAATCTTCTCAAGTCATCTGGGTAAATGTCAGGACAAACTTAAAGAGATCAGAGATTCTTTAAAAAGAGACTGATCTCCACTGCCAAGACAGCTTCAGGAGCTTATCTGCACTGCATTCATGCTTCCTCATTCCTTCTGGAGCAAACCAAATACTTTTCTGACATGAAGCTGCAGTAGCTTGTCTTGACGTGATAGTTTGCTGGAAGTTCTGTCCCAGACAGTGCATAGCATCATTTCCTTGGACCAGAAAATCTTCCTGTTTGCCATGTAAAGTAATAATTTCCTCCAGCATCCTCCCAGGCATACAGTTCTTCCTCAGAACTGTGATATTAAATGCAGTGCTCTCCGGATATTATTTTAGATACTTTTGAGAAAAAAGAATAAAAGTTTTCCTCTTCTGTCTTGGGGCTCTAATGACATTATACAAAATCTTCAGGAGACTGAGCAAAGTGCTATGCGTTGTTTTCACATCAGTCATCTCCACAGGTGACTGATTCTGAGCAGTGGGAACATAGTAGACAAGCGGGTCTGTAGCCTAGGTTTCTCTCTCCACAAGGTAGTTTGCATATAGCCCTCAAGCTACATGTAGCAAGTGACAAGCAAATCCAGGAGGTGAAAATAAACTGCTGAATTTCATTATGATATCGACTGGAACTTGTCCCATCAAAAAGTGCTGGGGAAAAGGATTTTGGCTGAGCTACTGGTAAACATCTTTGGCATCCTGGAGGTTGACTGGGTCTGGACTCACCTGCGGTGGTCAGAATGACAAATTATTATTGTTGAATATACTATAAAACAAAATCTCGACCCAAATAATTTGAAGAGAAACAATTCTATTGCCCACTGCTGATATATACTTTACTAAAATATCTACCATGACAGGTTTAGATGTGGACAAAAATATCCTAAATGCATCACTGAAATGTCATATTTTCACAAACAATACCAGTTTGATCACTGAATAATTTTGTTTTAAGATCTAACGTATTTCAATGTATTTACAGAAATACTGTTACCAGGATGGCAACAGATGAAGGAAGATTTGGGCAAACTGACCAGATATAAATTGTCAGTTTTCATACATAAATTCTGGTATAGTGCAGATGATTAAACATAGAAAACTCATTATCAGAGGATCAGCTATATATAAATTCCATGTAGTTCCAGAGATAGCAAAATCTGAGCCAGGAATCAAATCCTGAATGCAACAAGAAAGAAATTAGGCTGACAGCAGTTTTAAAATTAACCTTAACTAGAATAAAACATTTTGATTTAGCTACAATTTGACAAACTTCCATTTTTCTGATAATCACCATGGGCCCTTCTGTTTACTCATATGGTCTGTTGAATCCTGAGCAGAATGCAGCGCTGGAGAAACTATACCCCTCGTCCAGTGATTTTCTGCGTGATTCTCATAAGACTAGTAGTAAGCTCTAATATTTGCTGTTGCTGTTATTCTTATCCTATTTTACTATTGCTATTCCTGACAAATAAGGCACTACTTTTGTCTCATGAGAGTGCAGAGACCAAGGGTATGATCATGCCTCATGTAAGCACAATTGTTTGAGTGGGGTAATGATAGCTGTTGCAGAAATGTGTGTCCTGGCTCATCCTGTGTAAAATGCATTTGGACACTTCATTCTTGGATGAGGTACTGTCAGTGCAACATGCAGCAGAAAAAAAGCTGCAATATATTAACAAACAATGATGCATCTAAACAGTTGTCACTTAAGCCCCAATTTAGCATTCAAACACAAAATTCATGTCAGCAGGTAGTAACTTAAACTGTATCATATTTCAGAATCTAATATAAATTAATGATGGCACAGATGGCATGCAAATGCTACAGGAAGAAAAATCCTTTAAATAGTTGTAAATACTCCATGTTGATTAATGATTAGTGAAAGAAAAAGAAAATCTTCAAAACTGCAGAGCTAATACTAACACACCAAATAGGAGCCCTGTGTGGCTGGGAGGCAGGAAGGACTGGAAAAAACAATATGAATAAAAGTAACTTAAATTTAAAGTTCATATAGTTTGGTGAAGTGGTTTGAGGATTTAAATATTACTTGAAGACTGGATGTGCTTTTTCATAGTAATGAGAGAACGTAGTAAGCTAACTTAAGTTCTGTTGTCATGCTATGCTGAAAAATAAGATCACTAGCAAACAAGTTTTTTATAAGCTCTAGAGTAAGTAATTAAAAGCTACATTTGACCTCTCCAGTGCCCCTTGAAAGTAAAGGCATAATATTCAATTCAAGAACTCTAAGACTCAATCTTTTGGAGAGAAATAGCTATGTATTTAAGAGGCTTTCCTGTCAATTAAGAGAATTACTGTATTATTTTTACCATCCCCTTTCCTAGTAATCGTACTCCAGATGCTGCTTATAAATGGAAATCTGCTTAGGTTTTCTCTGTATTCCTAATCAGAACAGTGTGTGCTGCACCTTGCTCGTCCCATCATTTATGCATATGTTATTAGGGAAATTTGGCTTGTCATCATTCATAACAATGAACTTTGTTATTTCAACTCTTTTTATACACAGCTCTGTGCAGTCTGTGGCCAAGTTTTCTATTATTTTCCTTTTTGATAAATTTAAAAATTATTAATATTTCCTTGTGATATGTTTACTTGAGATTCATTTTGATTTTTAACTCATTCAAAAATCTTTGCTTTGGTGGACTTTACATGGTTGCATAATTTATCAATCTCTTAGCACTTTTGATAGCAACCTTTAACCCAACTCCTGTTTTTCATTGCTATCCTGTGAACTGAGAGTTGTGAGGATATGCACTTGAGGTTGCATTGTAGCTCATTACTGCTGATTAAGAGACACTGATAACCAAACTTCTCCAAAGACTTGAAAGAATAGTGTTATAGCTTTGTTTCAAGCTCTGATGAAATAACAGTTGTATCTAAGCTTATGAAGAATGTTAAAATAATGTAAACCTTCAAAACATTGAAATGAAAGCTATAATAGTATAATAATAATCCCCAGGTGCATTCTAAAACTGGCATCCCATGTTTGTTATTATTTAGTGTTGCAAAGTTTAGGAAAAATTGAAATACAACAGCAGCTATATCTAATAAAGCCATAAAGCCAGTTCATTATGTCAGGCTGCAATAGCTAGCTGCCTGCTGCTGCGGTCATTGTAGAAATGGAAAGCTCACAGAAAAGATTTGTCTTCCTCCACATTCTAAAATTCTTTTGTAGAACAATACAAATTTCTCTTTCTTGTAGAGAGGGAAGTGGTGATTTTAATTTCTGCATTTATTGCAATGGCAGCCTATTAAAAAAATAACAAATCCACTTAGTAACACTGAATTTTATATATATAAATCTCCCAGCATAATCTTTTTCTGTGAGATTTTGCTCAAAATAAATCTCTGGAATTTTCTCACTCTGGCTTTGATCATCACTTAAGATTAGAAATGTACATTCTTCCTAGCAAGAGAAGAATTTTAAAATTGATTATACAGTGCTTTTAGTCTGACAGATTCTATTTCAGATATGCTAGTCAAATAATTTTCTTTATATTATGCTTTTTCTTCTGTGTAGTAAATTCCGTATTTATCAAAATCTTTAAGCCACCTCATTGAGGATGTAAAATAAAAGCTTTCTTCATCTGTTGGCATAGTTCTCTTCACAAGACAAGATTTTAAGACTTTTGTATATTCTTGCTTTTTAGGTATTTCTTTGTGTGAGTTTTGTAAGGCAAAAGGAAATAAACCTTTATTGTTCCCCCACATCTGCAGAATGCAGTTCATTACATCTATGTAGGGTATCAATTGCACATTTGTAGATGAGATTTTTATGCATTCTGGTATATCCTAAAAAATTCCACCTAATTGGCTTGGTGCTTAACTGACTTTTTATTTTGTCTTCTTGCCCTTAGTAAAGTGTTAAGATCGTGATGCTAAGTGTCTGTAGCAGTCTTCATGCACTGGGGTCAATTTTGGCAGCACCATCAGTGTATACTTATGCCTCAGGAAATTTAGAAAATGAGTATGCTTACAGAGCTGTAAAATACTCAGATCTGCTTAGTTTCACTTTGCTTTGACCCTAAAATGCAGATTTTCTGCCAGAATTCCAAGACTGGAAAGTTAAATTGCAATTTAAAGATATGCTCATGTAGAAATGCAGTTAAGCAGGTATGTTAATGTCCCACAGGTAATGCTGCTTTGATGCTTCAAAAGGAAGTTTGAAAGGACTGTCAGAAATTTATGTAGTATATGATCAGTAAATATAGACAGTTCTTTTCTGAATGACATGAATACAGTTGCGCTTTGGATAAACCAAGCCTCCAGTGTCCTGCTGGAAACCTCATAGTACAAACCTAGAGCACAGAAGCTGTCACACACTCTAGCAGTCCTAGAGAGTTAACTCTCTTATTGATGATTTTTTTCCAGTTGTCACCTGTTTTTAGAGACTTGGTTTTGTGATTATATTCCATAGTTAGTATTTTAGTGGTGCAGTGCCAAAACTGGAATGTGGCACAGCAGTATATTTTTATTTGACTGTAATATAAAGGGATGCTTTCTGTAGTGGAGATACTGGTCTAAAAAAGAGACTGAAAGAAGGAGGTCAGGTCTCTATTCTTACGTAAAAAATAGGAAAAGATGGTCAACTGATGGGTAAACAAAGATGATTTTGATAAGAAATAGAGAGGGAAGAAGACACTTAAGCTGCATTTCTCATGGGTACTTAAATACTTAGTTCTCACTAAAATTATGTGAGTGTTAGGCATCAATATAGGAACCCAAGAGTATACTGACAATATTCTTCAAAGCAGTGAGCTTCTTTTATACTCCTTCTTCCTAAAACTTTACTTTAGAAGGTAACCTTTTTTAACTGCATACTTCAGTCTGTAGCACTCGGAAGACTATATTTTATCATACTTTAATATGCTTCTGAACAAAAAACACATGAAAAAGTTGTGCCCCAACTTATTGTTTCAGCTAGAAGTTTGTACCTTAATATAGGTTTTGCAGCTACAGAACAATATTCACCCACACTCAATATTTTTATAGGAGGATGATGAGAGCTGGTGCAGGTGACTACGTGTAAATGAGGTTAATTATTTCCTTTGATCTCTTTTTTCACTTCATTATCTGATTCATTTTTTTTAAAAAAGTTAAAGTTTTTGTTTGTTTGTTTTTTTTAAGGGAGGAAAAGAATGGATTGCAATAATGCATCTTCTCAAAATAGAATGAAAAATTGCAGTTAAAGTCCCATTGAGCTGCTTGAAAGAAGTGATGCTGAAATCTACTGCAGGTTTAAGGTATGGTTTTGTCTTGAACGACCATTTTTTCTTTTTTAATATTCTGGGAACAGAAAAGTAATACTGCAACAGATTGAGAGCCTGTAATCAACAGGTCAGTAAGGCATTTGTAATAAAATTTAGTTTTGATGTAGTTTTGATAAAATTTTGTTTTATCAGTTTAGCAAGGAGACAACTTAGAGAGAGGTGAGTTTAGAGTTTCTTTACTATTATGTTTCACTGCACATAGTTTTGAAATTTTTAAGAGTTGAAAGAAACAGCAATTTTTTTTTTAGATTTAATGGACTTCCTGTAATAAACAAATTACCTATAACAAATTTCACTAATTCCACCTTACTGTTCTTTTGAACAGTAAAAGAGAGCGTGTAATGCAGACAGCTAACTGTTATTGGTGCTTTTCTTGATTTTCACCGTATTTTTCTATTTCTATATATTTCAGACTTGATAGCAGCGAAGAGTGGAATTACAAATCCGTAGAAGGTTGTTCTGGTTGATCACCTTCTCATAGCAACTTGCTGCAGTTGAATCCAGGAATAAAAGAATCTGAAAGGTGGCTTTTCTTTTTTTTTTTTTATTTGCATATGTGACCTGTGTTTGGATGGGCTGCTGAGTTTGATAGCAGAACGAGCAATGAATGTGAGAGTTCTTAGTACAGATGAAATGGATATTACAGGAATGGAACTTCCATTCATGAAAATAAATCACATCAAAAGATGTAATGTTTATTCACTCATCACATTACATTGCACAGGATGAAAATTGAAAGATATCAGAAAACCTTTCTTATGTTCACTGCTGCCTCAACAAACAGATAGTTTATCTGCATATGCAGAAGCTTGCCTTTCATTTTGTGGCCAAAGAGCAGTAAAGAGGCAATTAGTGAAACAAACTCAATACTTATCACAGCTGATATGGGATATTGAGAAGGGCATTTAGGAGCATCTTCTGAACTCTCAATAATGTTTTGAGCCTGATAATTCCCCCTGTTCTCACACATCCATATTCACTATTTATACTGAGTATTCACTGTCTGATGTAACTGAATTTTTAATGAACGTTTTGCCAGTTGTCCATTGCTACTTGTTGTTAGGAAGACTTCTTGAAGCTGCTTATAGTTAGAATATATTGATTCATTTAGCTTGACTCCTAACTGTGCTTATGAATGAGAAATGAATATCCCATCCTAAATTCTATGAATACATTTCTATGTAGTGTTGAGTTATAGTACACATTTAATGATAAAATAACATTGAGTCTAGTTTATTTGCAATACCAAAGCAGTTATGGCAGTTATAATTCTTAGAAAAGAATCAATTTATTGTATTGTGTTTATTGTGTCTGTGCCTGAGAGAGTCAATAAAGTCAAGCCCACATAAAAGACCTCAGGCACAGTCCCCATCGTTTGGAAATTGTTGGTATTTCTTCTAATGCTTTGCAGTGAGTGATGAAATGGTTGGAAATAACAAAAAAGTGGGCATGTGGATTTTCTAAAACTGTCTACCACATCTCAAGACTCAGTATATAAAATTACCTCTTGAAATATTGTAGGCATTAAATGTGATGTAAATGCATTTCATGCGCCTAACATTTCTCCTAAAGGAAATGTTAGAAATAAAATGGGAATGGCTTTGTAACTTTGGAAGCTTGAAGGATTAGGGAGAGAAGAATTTCTTGCAACATATATGAAGTGTGAAGAGGAGGAGAAAATCTGACTCCACAAGAAGGAATTACATGCATTATCTCTAAATAGGAGTAAAGAAGTGTTTTCGGAATGAAATGGTGATGCTCCTCAAAAGTTTATTTCTAATGGAAAGAATATGCCTTTAGAAATCTGTTTTTATTTTGCCCTAATGTGACAGAGTTACATCTTTGAGAGCTTGCTTCCTATTCCACTAACTTCTCAGGGTCTTCAATTACTGAGTAGAATTACTACTGTGTGGTGTGAAGAAACAGGCATGTTAAATTTTCAGACTGTTAATTTGCAAGTAAGATCATGAAAGGCATGTCTTCAGCACCATGCTCTCTAAACTATGACTCCTTTACTGTACTTTCCATGTGCAATTGAGCTTGTAAACCTCTCATTTATTCTGTTGCATCCCAGTTTCTTCTACATGATTTGCTAAAGTTTCTGCAGCATGTGTCAGAATTAATGTCAGAATTAATTATTAATATAGCATAATGAACATTATGCTGCTTCTCAACAGGGAGTCATTATTTTGTTTAAAATTCCGTGAAGCCAAACAGGCTGCAGTTCAGCTGAATCCTGAAATCAGAAGAATGCAGGTGGTGTGCATACAGATGAGCAAAAGCAAAACAATAGTAAAAAACAAGACTAAACTTCTGTAGATGCTTTCTTGTACATAACGCTCATTAACAGGTGATGTTTCTTCAGATATGCTAGTTAATTGTAGATAGTGGGAAAAAAGATTAACTGATTTTGTCTGTTTATTTTGCTAACTCTGAATATTATCACTAATATATGCATGCATCACAACAAAATGGATTGCAACCAAAGTGGATTCAAGCATTTGCTTGCTATACATTGGCAAACCCCCCTCTTCACCCTGAATATTAAAAAAAAAAAAAAAGAAAAAAAAAAATCATGCAAAAGGAAAGCATTAAGATTTTGATTTTGGTATTGTGCTTCCTGTACCTTCCCACGTTTCATCGGTTTTGTTTCCTGAGTTAATACATTATATATAAAATAAGAAATATTCAGGGTAACTCGTATCTTCATGTTTCATTGAAATTATTAGTTTTGTCCAGTTTTATCTAGTGTTTTTGCTGGGTAATATATAATCTTGGTGGGTTTATTGTTATTTAATTATTTTCATTTTCATCATAATTTTCAGACTACTGTAATGGTCTCTTAATTCACAAACAATACCTTCTGTTGATGGGGCAGTGCATTGAAGACTGGGTTCTAATTTGAGCAGCAGTCATAAAAATGGTGTCACAATATAGAGATAAAGCATGTAGGTTTGACGAAAGTATGTTTAAGGTGTGATATGGTATAATAATAAGTGCAGTAGCGTATCTTGTATGTTGGTTCTTTCCCCTTTTTCTTTTATGTTATCACCCCTCAAAAAATTGTGTTTGGTATTGAGCTTAGGAAGTAATACAGTTTCACTAATTTTTTTCTTCTGTTAATTTTTACTTGCGTAATTTATTTTTTGCTGGTCTAACAACAGCTACTGATAAAAGATTGTGTCTTTTTGGATGACAATGCAACCTGTTGAGAAACCTGTATGATAATATTGACCCTGAAAATTTGGTTCCTGGAGAGCCACAGGACTGCAAATACCTTGTGTACTCAAGTGTCATGTATTTCCTATATTTAGAACATGATTTCCTAGATTTAAAGATAACTGCTGGCAGATCTGTGGAGAAATTTGCTTTGTCAAGGCATTTAATACACAGAAGTCACCAGTTTGCTTACTAAAGGAATTAGTACATATATTATATACACATTTACATGTGTACATGTGTATCCTGGGCTGCATCAAAAGAAGCATGACCAGCAGGTCGAGGGAGCTAATCCTGCCCCTCTACTCTGCTCTCGTATAGTCTTTATTTGTATGGGAAGATGCTGCAGGTTGGGCACTGCTGAAGGGGGCCTACACGGATGCTGGGGAGGGACTCTTCATTAGGGACCATAGTGAGAGGACAAGGGGTAATGGGTTCAAACTTAACAGAGGAAGTTTAGATTGGATATGAGGAAGAAATTCTTTATTGTAAGGCTGTTGAGGCACTGGAATGGGTTGCCCAGGGAAGTTGGGAATGCTCCATCCCTGGTGGTGTTCAAGGCCAGGTTGGACAGAGCCTTGGGTGGTATGGTTTAGTGTGAGGTGTCCCTGCCCATGGCAGGGGTTTTACAACTAGATGATCATAGGGTCCTTTCCAACCCTAACTATTCTATGATTCTATGAAATGAGCTTGAAAAGGAGGAAGACTGTGAGAAAGCCTACTTCAAAATGGACAATGTGCTGATAGATGACAGACGTGGATTTTAGCCAGTCTGTTGCAAAGATTAAGTGGAAAGGAAAATGTAGGTACACTTGGGATTCTTTGGCCCTCATAACTTGATATGTCATGACTTCTAAACTCTTAAGTATTATATAGAACTGAAGAATTGTTACAAGTTTAAATCATCTTCAGGAATATAAATTTTCATGGTACTGTAATAAAGAGAGCAACAGTGTTGCTCGCTCTTTGCTTGTTCTGTAAGAAAGACTGGAAGGGTTTACTACTGTTACACTGACATTGCGTTGTCATGGATTACCTTTTTATCAGATGTATTTTGGCACTAAATCATTCGTTCCTCTCAAGCTTTAAAAGGGTTGTGTTTCTATATTACTTCCTAGCAAAATAATATGGCAGTATATTGTTACTTTCTTGTTTCTTTATTCACTTTATGATGCTTGGGTGTATACAAGGAAAAGTCAGTATTCAGGTCAGGGATTTCCCTGTAGGTCAAGTGTATTGCATACAGGCTGTATGTTATAAAAACCCAATTTCAGATATATGAGGATTTTCTGGGAGGAAAAAGGTGGTGGGAGAAGTGGATACAATGGTTACTTGTCTCTTGGGAAGTGCAGAAAATGCTGTTCTTGGGGAGATGACTGTGCACTGCAGTGGTGAAGTTCTTGTGTGTCTTTGCCTAAAAATGCAGTCCGCCCTCAGTTGTTTGCATACGATTTGTCCAGCTTGGGGACTGGCCATGGGCACTGAGGTACTGGAACTTCTATTGCACAGAGCTAAGATGACTTTGTAATCTATACCATACTCTACAGTGTGTCCTGTACTAGCTGACTACATAGAAAACTTTTCTAAATTTGGGTAACATAGGTCTAAAATGCCTTAAATATTGGGAAATTGGTTTAGTGGGAGGTGTCCCTGCCCATGGCAGGGGGGTTGGAACTAGATGACCTTAAGGTCCTTTCCAACCCCTAACTATTCTATGATTCTGTGAAATATATTTTATGCTAAGGAAAAGAACTCCCTAGTTAAGAAATTGCCTAAGAATACCTGTGTTTTAACTGAGGCAGGCAATTGAAGTGTCTATGACACGATTCATTTGAATTCTTTTAAATTCTTTTCAAAGAATTCAGAAAAGATGGACAGTTACAAAGTAAGGTAGGTAAGTAAAGTAAGTAAAACAAAATATCTTCCAGCTAGGATGACACCATTATTTTCTGTACATTCAAAGAAAGAGATTTTAAGTCAATTATAGGAAATTTTATCTTATTTTATTTTTCCTCTGCTGTTCTTTGTTTACCATTGCAGGCTTCTTTAAATGGTCTGTATTCAGTAGGAGTTCATATTAAACTTTGGTGTTTGAGTATATGATTTGGAAGAAGCACCTTTTGTAAGATATTAATGCAGCTGTAAACACAGATATATGGATCCATGGAAATGAGTAATTACCAGAATTTCCACCGTGATGAAATATCAAAGTGTGATCATAGGCAGTACCGTATGTATACTGGCTTTGCATTTTAGTCAGACAATATTTCAGGATGCTTGTCCTTGCCATCGTCTGTATATTCCTCTGTGCAGTTTTGTCGGTAATTTTAGTAAGATAGAATAATTTTCATTTCTCACTTAGCAATACTGTCCAGGAAAACTTTCAGAATGACAAATATTTAAATGACTTTATAACTTAATTATCTGTTGAAATGCTGAGCTCATTTACCCCACATCTCAGCCTATTGAGTTAAATAAGTTTGTAAGATTTAGACAAACCTTGGAGAATTCTGAGGCTGCACATTATCTGTGAAAATGAGTGCTGTTTAATTATTGCTTAATTAAATGATGATTAATTAATAGGAAGAAATTATTAATGATTTCTCAGAGGACTGGAAAACTGCTTCAGCCAAATGTTCTGAATTTATCCACAATAGGTAGTGTCAGAGTAAAAATCAGTGCTCCTAAATGGGTTTCTAGTAATTGGGAAAAATTTCCTTTCAGCATAAAAAAACTGTAATTATAATTTTGTATTATTAATGCAACATATATATGTGACTTAGAAGCTGATAACAAGCTTTGTAAATTTTCCTACCACTTGGATACCTTACCCTGTGGTCTTACCAGAACCATGGCCAAAAAGTGGTGGGGAAAAAGCTTTTTTTGGTAACAGAATACTGGCCCAGCTGAGGCACACACATGTGGTTTTTATTGTCTATCTTTTCTTTCAATCCTACTTAAATTTAAGCTTGGGGTTGTGGAACCTTAGATGTATACATTACAAGGTCATCCTGGTAGCGTTCACAAGGCTCACAGTGTTGTGTTCGACAGTGAAACGCTACCTTCCCTGAGCAGGAGGAATTGGGAACTTAGCGCTTTAGTGGCATTTTGCTTTTGAAAGTTTCATTTCCACTGTGAAAATCTTTTTGAGATGTACAGTTTATGGGACACTTGGCCATTGCAGAATGATCTGGCAAAGTTTCTTAATATCCTTCCCTATGGTGAAGGATATGGCTGCCTACTGACCTGTACACATTTGCAACTTCACGCACCACAGGCAGTCAAGGAAGCAACACAAATGTGCACCAAGCCTGATAATGTCTGGCAATATATAAAGGAAGGTCTTGGAAGATGGACTGCAGGAGTGTCTAGGTTGTTATTCAACCCATCATTGCTGGGCCTCTGGGGAGTCTATCCACTTTGACTCAATCTGACCGATGCAATGTGATAATGGAATATGATAATGGATGGTAAATATGATCTTATGACAATGTACTGTGAGGTACTGGGCAAAGTCCTTTATTTGTAGAAGATAATCTAATTCAATATATGCCCCAAAACAGTGCCAAGACCTATTTATCTGATTGTGCATGAGAGTGTCTATGTTTGAAATTCAGATGTTGTATCTGTGGACTATTTCAGTGTCAGATTTAAAAAAAAGTCGTGACACCAGCAAAAAGTCAATATGGCTTCCAGTGAGGTTGCTGGAGTCTTTCTATAAAATTCAAGTGAAAGGAACTCTGCAAAGGTCTAAGAATTTGTTTTCATTAAATGTTCTCTTAATCTTTCGTATGTGAAATTAAGACGTGCCAGAATCAGCTGTTAGTTACCAATAATAATTTTATATCTTGATATTCGCCTTTTATCAGCTCCTGTTATTTTCTTATTTTCTTTAAGCTCCAGCTTCCTTGACCTGGATGCTTTTGTTTCTTGTTGCTGAACCATTTTGCAAGATGTGCTGCATCTCTGAGATAAAAATATTGGAAATGATTTTTTTATTTCAGTTGAAGGCATGGCATTTATTTGTATGGTAAGATGCTGCAGGTTGGGCAGAGAAGAGATTCAGAGCAGCCCTGTGGAGAAGGACTTGAGGCTGTTGGTCGATGAAAAAATGAACATGAGCCAGCGGTGTGCACTTGCAGCCCAGACAGCCAACAGTATCCTGGTCTGCATCAAAAGGAGCATGACCAGCAGGTCGAGGGAGGTGATCCTGCCCCTCTACTCTGCTCTCCTGAGACCTCACT
>JAOEHY010036816.1:0-42355 GCA_025447955.1 Psilopsiagon aurifrons | reverse complement strand
CAGAACTGCACACAGTACTCCAAGTGAGGTCTCACAAGAGCAGAGTAGAGGGGCAGGATCACCTCCCTCGACCTGCTAAGGGAAGGCTGGAGCCCAGCATCAGCTGCCTACCCCATGCCCACCCGCTCACTCTACTTCTCACTTTTTGTTTGGAAGCTGCAACAGAAACTTTGCGCTTTACAAGTGTGAGTTCATTTGAAAGATTTCCAAAGCAGCCTGTAGCTTTTCCAACCTGCTCAGACTTGGAGTCTCCTTGTATGACAGACTTTTGAAATGGCCACAAATATGTTTTCTCACTACCCATTCATGTATTAAATAGTCATCTCAAGGATAAAATGCTTGCCTGGGTCTCACTTAACGAACAAGTGTCAGATGTTTAGCACCAGTAGACTTTACTGCTCAAAGGCAAAAGTTTCTTGGACCTCCTCTCAGTCACTTCCAGCCCTGTCTGACTGAAAGAATGAGGAGGGGACGAAAGAAAGGAAGAGGCTGTTCCTGTCAATGGGATTCCAGCTGGTTTTTATATAAAATCTTTCCAGGACACCCAAAATGCTTCATTCAGAAGCACTGGACGTCATATTCTAAATAAACCCAATTATTATATACAATCCTGCTGAGGTATGCGATAATGGTGCCCCTTGTCTGCTAAGACAAACACACGCATTCTCCCCACAGCAAGCAGCCAAGCGGCCCTCGCCAGCCTCAGAGGCAGAAGAATGCACCCCTGTTCCCCGCTGGTTTCCCTCTGTGCCTGCCCATCCCAGCAAGCCAAGCCCGTGAGAATACCCTGGCATAAATTCCTGGTGAGGACCATCATTTTTATGTTGCTTTTGGGTAAACTTCAATGACTCATCTTGTATTCATGCTCCTCTCTGGTTGACTTTTTTATTTATCAATTTTTTTTTCCTTTGAATGCTCTGATGTGCCAAGCTGTGAGCAGTTTGCTTGACAATGTGGAATGCTTGGGGAACAGATGGGCTCTTTCCTTCCACCCGGTGGCATGCAAAAATGAAACGCTATCCATCAAACTTTAGTCTGTGCCATTTTATTCAGAATGGTTGTTTTAACACCTACTGTGCCACCCACCAGTTCAGTTGTATTTCCTTTCGCATTTAATACAACTTTAAGACAAACTCAGTGTTTGTCAACTCCAGCAGTCTGCACTGCAGCAGTACCTTGGACAGGATCATCTCAGATTGCCCTCCTCTACAAACACACACTTAGAGAAAGTTCCTGCCCTTGAAAATTTACAGTTTAGGCAAGGAAAGTGGTTTTTCAAGCTTAATAGCAGCTCTGGTAATGGATAGAGCTGGCTACACTGTCTGACCTTGCCTTTGCCAGGGCTGGTGCAAACTCACTATTATTTAACCTACAAACTCTACTTAAAAGCAGGCAAAACATTTGTGGGAAATAACGGTTTGGTTTTCCATATGTCATTTCCTGAACAGCTGAGCAAAAAAGATGAGAAGGAATGTTTCATGCTCTGCTGCTCCACTTGTTCAGAGATGGCCTTTCCACAAGGTTGACTGGTATCATTTTTTTCACTGAAACTTTGCCTGCTGCCACTAGGAAGCAAATGGCATGTCACTCAAATGCACATCGCTCATCTCCATGAAACCCCAAGGGGAACAGCTAGCATAGGACACCATGATGATTCAGAAAGTCAGATCTGTGACTGCTGCAGTGACATACACTCAGTCCAAAGGCCATCTGTGCAAGAAGAAAGGGTTCACTCCTTGGTTGACTGAAAGAATTATTTCCCTGTGGGTAAAAGAAAATGAATGTAAGAGTTTGGACATTCCTATACGGAGCTGGTGGAGCTCAGCTTCTTGAAGCTGTTGATGGCTGGCACAACGCTTGCCTAGAGCAAGATCAGCACACGGACATGCTAGGCTTTTGCAAGCTTTAAAGATGGATTAAAGCGGAATATTCACAAAGGCTAATTAAGCGACAGCAGCTGCTCTTCACAGGTCAGTCTGCAGGCAGCAGAGGGACGGAAGGTCCCCAGGGAGAGACTCAGAGCACTTCACTGCATTAAACTCTTGCTATGAGTCACCTCCTGGGAGAGCCTCTGACCTCTCACAAATGCCCCTCTCCACTATTTCATATGTCTTACCTTTCCAGCTGGGTCCCCTGGGCTCCTCTGCTGGTACCAGGGATACAGGCCAAAGGAAATTGCTGTAAAATCTGTTGCGGGTGGAAGGATAAGCATGTTGAAAATGACTCCAGAGGCTCGAATGGGGTTTGATCTTTCCAGTTATAAAACACAGCTTGCTAAATTCTGAGGTTCGAAGTTCTCTGCTAATATTTTAAAGTGAAAAACAATAATCACATAGAATTTAGCAAGCCACAAGCTGGGTTATGATGAGCTGCTTGGTTTGTCAGTTCCCAGCTGCTACTTTGATAAATCACTGGGGGATTTCCTCACTGGCTGTGCTGCCAGCTCTCCCAAGATGAATACAGAGAACAAGAAGTTTTGTATTAGATTTTATGGGCTGGAGCCTTCAGCATACCAAGTTCCCTCTGAGCCACATGGATGTGAACCAAGGACAAGCTGACTGCGCTGTATTTCTGCATTTATGGGGATAGAGTTCTCCATGACCACAAAACTGGTGGAAACACTGCTCCGGCTCCAGGTTTGATACATGTCCTCTGGCACACAGAGGTAGAAGCAAGGGAGATAGGTGGGAATAGGGCTCCTTGGCGCCCATCCTCTCCCTGCTGGGTTCCTCTGAGCCTGAGTTATGGCTGCAACAGAAACTGCAGGCTTACAGCTGTTCTTACCGCTCTTAGGGCCAGCTGGCCAGCACCTACATCTTCGCATAAGCATATTCACTGATACACACATCTAACCAGGACAAGAATTGAGGTCTTATATGCTCTCTGGCACAGGAAGTGTGAGAGTGTTTCAGGGTGAGCCAGCTGATTCGCACAAGAGAGCCTTATCAGACTTTGCCCCGTGAAGCATCTGGCACCGTTGGTAGCAGTGAGGTTGCTGCAGAGCTTGGCTGGACTCAGTGAAAGGAACAGCCCTGCGGTTGGCTGTACGAAGCTCTGTTCCTCAAAATTTATTTGCCTGTGGTTCTGCTGACACCTTCTGATTATGCTGCTCTCCCAGTGAAATAAAAGGCATGCTGAAATCAATTTCCCGCCCCCTACTCCACTGCAGATAGAAGACAAAAGATATATTGCTAATTAAAATGTTCTTATCTGCTGGAAAGCAGTTTTTAGGATTGATTTGAATAAAACTGATGATGCAGCCCACTCAGATCACTGGGAAATGACCTCTCTATTATGAAGTCCCAGAATAACACAGCAAAGCAATCTTGATTTCCTAAAATTTGTCAAAGGAAGAACTTCTCAGTTAGTTACAGCATATAATATGGATATTCCTGAAATGTCCTTTGCTTAATGAACAGCTGATATTGGCTAACCTCATGGAAATAAGAGAGAATTAGTACCAGCTGCAAAATGTATTCACTGGATAGTGAAACTGGCAGTTGGTATTATGCCTGCTATAAATATTTTTAATTAAAAATTGTTTTCTGTCTCTTCAATTGGTATAATAACGATAATGCTTACTGCGAGTTACTGAAGATGTAATAGGAATCCCCTTCGTGTACAGAAAAGCTATTTATTCTGCTGTAATATTGCTGTAGTGGAAATCTGCATAATAATGTCCAGATTCTAGTACGACAGAAAAATCGACCGAGAGACTGTTTTATCTGTGCATTTGAGAATAGCACACACAAGCAATGTTGTGAAATCCCACAGGAAAGCTGTGCTCAAACTCTGGTTGCTCACGTATGACTCTCAAATTATTTCAACAGTATCTTTGGGGAAATTCCAGCTTCAATCCACCACCCCACAGTGCCGATGAGATGCCATTGAGAAAGGGTCTGCGCTTTGCAGGCTTACAGGGAACAGCACAGCAGATGCCCTTTTGCTGCTCTGGAAAAGCCCTGGCACAGGGCTGTACCAGGGAGGACAGGGCTTGAGGGCACTTCTCCTGCCCTGATTCAAAGAGGAGCAGCCCCTTTCCCGAGGGCTCTCCAGGCACCTACTGCTGAGAGGCTAGGAGAGGAACTGACAGAAGGGACCCTGCAGTGCTGCCACAGACCTGAGCTCCAGGCACCTGGTGCCCAGGTAGTGCTCTCTTGCCACAGCTATCCATGGGTGAGGAGGGTCACCTCCTCTGGGCAGCCCAGACCCATTAGACCAGCTCCTGTCAGGCACAGGTCATATTAGGCATTACCTAAATAGGATGGAGACTGAGACAGCTGGAGAAATCTCAGCTAGCCACCCCTGATGGGCCTTTGGGAACGTGTGGTTGCTCTCTGTACTATGCGGGAGACTTTCTAACGCAGGTGAGAGCAAACACTGTAATCCTCCCCCGACTCTCTTCCCCTCTGAGGCTTTGGACCAGTATTCTGATCGAGGCATTTCCTCCCACTACCTTCCTCAGCTCCCTGACATCCTTCACCCCAGCTTCCAACACACCTACCCTGACCAGCACTCACCTTCACCTTCCCATTTTTAATCTCGTGTGTGGCACAACTTGCTAAGGTGTTTGTTTTCTGACAACTCTCAGAGTCAAGACAAAAGCCTCGTTCTGTCAGTCACTGTACGAATACATGATTAGGCACATCCCTTGCTCCAAAGACCTTTTGATCTAAACCTGCTGCTTTGATTTCATAATGATACCACATTCCTTTCCCAGTTTGGCTCTCATCCTTTTCTTGTCCCCAAATCGACAGCAATTTTACTGCAAGTCTTTCCTCAGACAAAGCTAACATTTTTTCTACTCATTGGTTCTTCCTTCTTATCTTAGGTTCTTCCTTCTGCCATAAATTATCTTTGTTTTGCTTTGCCAGCTCACCCTTTGAGATGCCTTTTGGTTTGCAGATCTCTCATTTTCCAACTCTTTGATCACCTTGGGGTTTAGCATGTGCTTTCTTCTCTGCTCTCTTTCAAAGGGAAGCCCTTGTTCTCACAAACTCAGCTGTCCTTCAGCTGAGCTGAATTTATGATGGCCACTGTACCCTCTTATCTTTTCATGCCTAACTTTACTTGTGTCTTCACGGTAGCTACATCTGAAAACTTTGCTATCGTGTCAGTGATATTCCTGTCCATTTATTGCAAAATCTTCTTCTTGTCTTTCCAGCCTCAAAATATGAATAGATATCTGACTGGATGTTTTTCTTCTAGGTTTTAAGCTCACTAACAGTGAGGGTGAGCTGCTATTCATCCTTCATGTCCTTGTGGTAAGATTCAGATTTATTATATGGTGAAAAGATCATCTGAAAGGATGGGAATTAGCATATGATCCTGTGACGATAGAATAAGTCTCTTTCTTCGTTTTGAAATTCATCTTTTTGACTTCCACTTAACTGTTCTCACCTCTGATAAGCTCCGCTTGCTTGGACATTTCCCCAGTTCTCCACAGAGAATGCAGCACCATCACTGCAATGTGGTTCTTGCCTGAGTGGGTTTGCAGTGGCAAGGTTATCTTCATCTATCAGCAACTCTGCACAGCACTGGATTTGATAGCAAAGGCAAGAACAAAACAAAGCCAGAGAAGGGACTTACACTTTTGCCCAGGAAGAGAAAGGCAGAGGGAAGGGAGGAGGGAAGAGAGAAATTAAGACCACAACCCCATCCACTTGAAGGCACAGAGGTCACATTTGCCAGATGGGGAACAAATCAAAAGGAGCTTTTCTGGAGGTAGCTGGGTACAGGGAACTTCTGTTTGATTATTTCCATTCTGCCAGGGTACCTCCCAGTGTCAGATCACTCACAGACATAATTTTATTCCAATAATGAAAGAACTCCATATTAACAGAAAAACAGAGAACACATCTGTTATCATTTTTCCTCCATCCAGCCCCATTAATAGGCTTTGGTGGCCAGTGTGAGCTATATTTTGATCAGTTCAGAGGTTCTGTATGAAAATTGTATGATAATATAAGAGCCAATCTCATTTGTCCATGTGCCTGTTTCCTGTCCTGCTGTAAACTAAGAATTAAAAACACCCTACGCTAAGATTATTTTGAAATACAATTCTCCAGTTATTTGAATCAAAAGGCAGTATTGATTATTTAATTACGCAGAAATGATCCAGATGCTGAGCATTTACCACAGATTAATGACTATCCCAGAGCAGTTAATGGCCTTTCTCGCTGCCATCAACACAAGCTGCTTATTAATCCCTGGAAAATGGCTTGCATAACAATCATAACCTGCTGTTAAAAGTTTATAAATAGATAAAAGTGTCACATGGATTTATGAGTGCTGAGGCTGAATGGGATCTGTGTGGCGTTTCTAGTGAATGAATGCCATGTGCATGAGCTCATCTGGTTGCTTGAATTATCACAAAATCCCAAGTTGCTCTTTTGGATTGGAAAATGGCACGTTAAGAAAGTGCCAAGTGGCTGGAGTCTTATCTACTGACTGGGAAATAATTACTTTGCTGCATAATAAAGAGGCACCTTCATTCTAACAGCAGTGTTCCGTCCTTTTTATCGTATAGCCTGAAATGCATGTAAGGGAGGATGTGTGGCTGTGCTGTTTCACTCCTTTATTTTTAAGAGGAATTAAAAAAGCACATTAAAAATGCACATACACAGAGCTGATCCAGGTCCACCCAAAGCCCAGAGATGGGTTCAGCAGGCGTAAGGCTTTTGCTAGGCTGGGATCTGTATTTGTCACATAGAGGTCTTCAATGGAGCCCTTCACACCTGGGTGTCTCCATCTCATACTGGGCTGCTGTAAAATGAACACGGCATATGCTGCCAGTGAAAGAAGGCACACAGACCTCAGGATGGCGGAGGGCAAGGAACAGGAGTGGCACTCTATCCCACCAGCTGTGCCCCACTGCCATGCTGGCACTTGCACTCCTTTTCTGCCTGGGAGCTTAGCTGCCAAACCAGTTTGTGGGAAATGTCGCTCCTGTAGGTCTGTCACAGCACAGCTGCACTCCCCTGGGCAGCAGCCTTTAGTCCCCAGTCCCCTTAGCAGCCACTGTCTTTAAGCTAGCTGTCCTCACTCTCCTAACCCCCCCAGGCAAGCAGTGGCTGGTTATTGCATGAGTGGTGACTAATAAAAAGGCTACGGCTGGAGCCTGAGAAGGCATGCCCAGAGGAGCAAAGCAGATCCGTGGGAGCAGATCTGTGGGAAGCCACTTCCCTAACTCCCTAAGCAGGAGTTAGGGAAGTGGCTTCCCCATACCCAACCAGACCACAGATCCCGAGGTAAGAGGAAAGATGAGTGTTTAATGTCTCCTTCAAAGAACTAAATAGGAGGGGATGTGAGGGACCTTCCTGAATCAGTGTCCAAGCCTGTCAGCATGACTGCCTCTGTTTTCTGTTACTTTTAATGGATCTGTCTCAATTGGGCAAAGACATGCTTCAGTGCAGCACTGCACCCGCTGTCAATCCTTTGAATTGGAGAGGCTGGGTGCCACAAGGTCCCAATCCCTTGCCCATTACACTCTGTGCAATGCACCTCTCCTCCAGCACAGAGGACTGGGGGGCTCAGTGACCCCCACACAGCAGCAGGTGGCACAGACAGTGACGCATGAGAGAAGTGGGCACATGGACAGGCTGTCGCTGCCACTGCAGAGGTGTGAGATATATACCCAGAGCAGAGCACTGCCCAAGAGGTCAGCAGCGGAAAAAAAAAAAGATGTATCTCACCCGTGACCTTTCCTCTGACCTTCAAAACTGCTCACAGAGAGAGAGCACACTACTGCAAAGACCTTCTGCCTCACTGACTGCTTTTGCCCATGCCACCTTCTCCCTCCACCTCTCCTTTGGGCTCCTTCTTCTCTCCAGCCACAGCCTGTAATTTGTCTTCTTTTCTCTGATGCTGCATGGCCTGCAGCCTCCCCACCTCTCTCCTTTCATCCCAGTCAGGAAGCTGCCAGCATGCCACAGTCCATTCCTTTGATTTTTTGGTGGGTTGCATGTTACTTCGAGGAGAAGCCAGGCTACAAACATGTACAGAACTAAGCTACTTATCCTCCCTCAAACCCTTTCCAAATCTGCTTTGCTGCACTTCCACAGCACTTGGCCAGTTTTCAGGTAAGATTAGCACTGTGAACTTCATGTGCTACCTCTCCGAGGAGAAACACCTCCCTCGGTGTCCCATCCCCGCCTTCGCATGGATCGGGTGCCTATAACCGGGAATGACCCCCATCCTGATCATATAGGCTGTGCAGCGCTAGGGGATAGCAGCCCAGGAAGCAAGGGCTGAGAGAATGCCTCCCTGCGCGTGCCCAGGGCACTGCACCCTTCTGTCAGTGGCATACAGCATCCAAAGCCCGGTGTCGGCGAGGCAGGAGCAGGACCTCAGCCTCTTCGCACAAGGCAGAGCAGCGGGAGCTCGTTCCCCGTCGCTTCCATCTCTCCCAATTTCTATTTCCTCCTTCAAGCAGAAACCAACGGCCGGGCGGCAGCTCCGCTGGGGATACTCCTTAGCGTAGCGGTCCTGCCATCTAGCGGTATCGGGGATGAATAACTCAAACCGGCCGGAGGAGCCCGCCAGCGCCCTTCTGCTTTCCCCTTCCCGCTTTTTTCCCTGTTGTCCTCATAGCAGAAGTGAATCCTTGGAGTGCCGGTCCGAAGCAGAGCCCCTCGCAGCCCCACGGTGGGATGCTCTCTCCTTCGCAGGCCCACAAGCGCTCCCACAGCTGCTTCTCTGACTGAAGTACATGGGCAGGCAGAAATTGCAACAAATGTCTAAAACCACGCCTGATCTCGATGGCAAACTTGCACGTGGGGGGGATCCTGGCGTCCCATTCACTGTGGGAGATGATGCTGGCACGGGGCTAGGAGATGGAGCAGGCTAGGAAAGACAGCAGTCAGGTTCAAAGGCAAATTTGAGTGAGGGAGGGGTGTAAAAAATGATTTCTGAATTAACACTATGTGTAGATCGGATGATAGGAATTTCTTTCTTATCATGATGGTAACTAAACACCCTAGAGTGCAGGCTTTTATAAGCAGTTCTGATGAACACCTGCCTAGGACCACACCATCCTGCTGCAGAGATGCAGGTGTTTATCCCAGTTCTTCACTCTACTGGCTTTTCATGGCCCCTGTAAGAGTGAAGAAGGCACATTCTTGCTTTTTTTACTGAAGAAAATGCTCAGTTACAGAAAGGGGGAGAGAAGAGGATGCAAAGCATCGCCCCGAGAACCTCAGATTATGTTATTCAACTGCATAATTAGGTCTCATCAGGAACACATTTTCTTTAGTTATGAGCACTCAAGTACATCAACTATTTATCAATCTGCTTCAGTGTACGTTTTGATGACGCTGAATCTTTTTTCCTTTACCTTGCAAAATAGTGATAGAAAATTGAAATCTGAAGAACGTGGCTGGAAAAGATGTTTCACATGCAAGAGGAGGACGGTAAAAAGAGACTCGGTATATGCCTCTCGCCTCAACCAAGGCATTGAGTTTCTTAGGGCCTGTGTCTGTAATGAGTCCAAAAGGTGCTGCAAAGCCCTCCTGGGGAAGCGAGCGAAGTCTTCATGAGTATCAGCCCCACCAGACCCCCCTGGCTGGCGACAGGCCACACTGCCGTCCGGGCGCAGGCACATCTTGGGTCAAAGCAACCCTGAGGGGGGCTGCTGCAATGGATGGCACCGCCCCCCGCGGGGGGCAGAGCGCACCCCTGCCCGTTCGCACCCGCTATTTTTCCACTCTTTTGCTCCCAGGGAAGAACAACCCGGCAGGAAAATGCGTGTTGTTCTGCATGCAAACAGTAAAGCCGCTCTCAAACCACAGCAGCCGCCGCTGACCCGCTGCAGCACCCCAGCCCTCCATCCCGCCCCGCTCAGGCCCTCCAGGACTACCGCTCCCGGCATGCACCGCGGACACGGCGCGCGCCGCTTCCGGCGCCGGCGCGCGGGCAGAGATGGCGGATGATGATCCTGAGGGGGTCGAGGCCGGGTCGAAGCGAAAGGAAAAGCCGAGACATAGAAGCAAAAAGAAAGCTGCTGCAGGTAGGAGCGGGGTTAGCGGCCGTGCAGGGCTGGTACCTGGTTTTCTGGCAAGCCCTCGGGCTCAGGGCCGCGCGCCCCGTGGCCGCGGGCCTGCTGCTCTGTCGCGGCGCCGGGGGTCGGTCCGATTTCCATACACAACCTGGGGCTGAGGAGCTTGGCTGCGATTTCGTGTAAGCGGAGAGAGGCAGCGTGGGGAAGGCAGGCTGCTGCCTGGCCTGTCTGGCACAGAGGCGGCTGTGGGCGTAGGGGCCGCACAGCGGTGAGGCCTTGTGGTGATGTGCCTCTCCTTTGAGTGCGCTGGTTGCTCGCCTCAGCCTAGGTCTTCCTCTTGTGTAATATGCCATCCACAACGCACGTCTCAGCTGAGAAAATTCCTTTATTAAATAAATAGCTTAAAGCAGTAACTTTTTTAAGGTCAGAAGAGATGCAAAACAACCTCTTTTTTTTTTTTTTTTTTTTTTTTATGTTTTAGGAGGGAAAAAACCAAAAGGTTTCAAAGGTTTCTAAACTGATTTTTGTAGATTTTTTTGTATTTTAAGGCAAAGCTATTTTTTGCAGCCCGGCTGCTGTTCCCAGAGCCCATGGGGATGCGCCCCTGGCTTTCCCGGTGGTGTGCCTGCGGCTCCCCGGGATAGCTGCTGAAGTATCTGGTCCACTCCATTTCACCACTCGAGTCCTCTTTCCCTGGGGAACTGGGGCTGAACCCCGGTGCCTGCTCAGCTGCACTCCCCTCCCTGCTCAGCATGGCCTCGGAGCTGGGTTGTAAGCCTGTGGCAGGTGGGGACAGTGGGGTCCCCTATCCCCTTCCTGGGTACCCCACGTCCCTCCAGCTCCCCCCTCCCTGCTGCGCCTCCTAACACTCCACCACTCATATCCATACCTGCCTGTCCCCTCCACTGGCTACATGTTTTTGTTGTAAATGCTGTATAGGAATTTTTTTCTCATCCTTAGTTAGCTTTGGTTGGATTTTTTGGGTTGGTTTGGGGTTTTTTTTGACTAATTCGTTCTTTTAGGGGAAGTATGAAGATTAACTCTGGGTAGACTCAGTTGCTCTCCCCATCGTGGTTTCAGTGGCCTGTACCCTTGGGGAGCAGTCAGTTAGAGGAACCCCACCTTGGGGCAAAGTTTTAACCATTTGCTCAGTGTGGCAGATCTGTGGTGCAGAAGGAGTTAATCTGAGGACTGATTTGAAATAACCTTTACTCGAGCAGGGCTATGTATCTCCTGCAAAGCTGCATTACATTCTGTACTGTGTACAATAAAGGATCTTGCTTTCTGTTCCTCTGCGGCTGCCTGGTCCCATTTTGCGCTGTGGGATGCTGCCTGGGCTGGGAGGGATCCTTTACATGGGGCATATGGGGCCATGTGTCCTTCCTAGAGCCTGGGATCAGGTCACCAGGGCAGGGCTGCCCTCCACCCAATCCTGGGTCTGTTGTGTCTTGGTCTGGATACTGCCATGGATTTCAAAAGCTGCATCCAGTGAGAGGATCCGTTTGAAATGGGTACAGCTTCTTGGGAGGTGCAGTTAAATACTGACTCTTCCCAAGGGTTTCTCAGCTAATGTGTCCAACTGCTCTGTCACCTTTGCTTTCCCTCTGGAAACCCAAGCTCCCTGCCATCATGCAGGGCTAAAGCTGGTGGGGACCTTTCAGTGTTGGCAGCTAGGCAGGAAAGCCCCTTCAAGAGCTCCTAGCAATGGTTCCCTGGCACTTACTGGCCCCATTTCTAAGTCTGGGAAAAACAGCCACAGAGCAGCAGGGTCCGAAAAGGGCGGAAGGAGGTGTGTGGAGGGCAAGGGCTGCTCCAAGAGGACTTGTCTCAGCTGAAGGGTCTGTGTTTGCATTTGAATGGGATGGGGAAAAGCTCAAACATCCTCGAACTGCCCTGTCATGTTGGCCTTTGTGTTGGTCAGAGCAGGCTGAGCTGCGGTTTCCATTGGGCTCCATCCCCACGCTGGCCGGTGGGGCAGTGCTGCTAGGGTCAGCCATAGCTCTTCTCTTGCAGGCTGCCAAACTCCATCCTTAGAAATGTCAGTGGAGAGATGGGATGCCCTAACATGTGATGATGCTCTTTACATACTGCACCTTGCTTTAATCTGCGCCTGGCTGCCAGCCATGTTTCTAATAGGTCCTTGAGCTGCAATTCTTCCATTGTCATGCCTGAAGTATTAGGCTGAGCAGAGAAACATGTCTGTCTCCTAGCCCAGGCAGGGCAAAGCAGTGTCCTCAACAGCCTGCAAAACCAATTCACCTTCTGTGAAGCCTTCCAAGGAGTTAAATCAGCTGCTCAGCCCCTGAGGGCATCTCATGCTCCCTTAAGGAACTTCCTGGCACCAAGTCTCTGTGTTTTGGCCCAGGGCAATGGGACCTCAACCTGGCGGGACAGTGAGTATGTGGGACCAGTTACGGCTGCTGGGGATGGGCAGGTAAGGCAAAGGCTTTCAAAGCCTTCAAGCAGCTTCTCATGCCAAAACCCAACCAGCACTGCAAATCTTGCTGCAGGCAGAGCTGGGGGGTCCAAGAACATCCTATGTCCTGCTCTTGCCAAAGGTTCAGGATAGGAAAAGAGGTGTTTTTCAATTCCAGAACAAAAGGGGAACACTGGCTTTTAAGTAGTCAGGGTGTCAAGAATTTGCTCCTGCTTTGAGCCTACTGCATGTCACAACTCCCTCTGCTGCACGCAACAGGCTTTTGCTCTCTGCGGAGGCGATGGAGCTACCCAGGGTGTACGCTCCCACTCATTTCCCTCTGTGGGCAAGGGGCAAACCACATCTGCCCAGTGTCCTGCCTGCAGATTCACAGGGATGGGGACAAAAGCTGTCAGGCAGCTCAGAGGCTGGGCAAAACCCTGGTGCTGACATTGGCCTCTCCAACCCTCCAGATCACAGCTTCCACCACCTACTCAGGTCGTGTGGTAACAAGCCCATCAGTAATTCAGGGTGAGCAAAAACCTGTGATACTGCATGAGCAGATAACAAAATGCTAGCATGGGGAGAAATGTGTTTTCCCTATTTTCTTCTCTTTACAGCCTTACAATGTGCACCAAGCTATCCCGTCTCTGGGTTAAGAGCTTGGTTTTAACAGATAGTCCAAAAGCTGTTCAAATGAGAGGCGCGTGTAAAAAATAATTTGGAAAGGAGGAGCCCATAAAAGGGAGAACATCATTATGGGCCTCCACTCATCCATTATTCACTGAGTGCATTTCTGCTTTCCCCATCTCAGAAGGATATTGCTAGACTGGAAAACATTCAAAAAACAATAGAGATAGCCAAAGGTCTGCAGCAGCTCTTGTACAGGAGTGTATAAATAGCCTAGAATTTCCATCTGGGACAGGATCTGTGGCTCGGGGACTTCGTATTTAATAGCCCATGATGGAGCTTTACATCCCTGACTGGAAGTGCATTTGCGGGAAGAATTACCACGTGGCTTGTTCTTTCAGCAGTTGTTCTTACCATGGCTGGTTCTTACGGCAGCTGGCAGGACCAGCAAGCCTGGTGTGAGACCAGGGTGCTGCGTGGTCAGCGGTGGCTCTGCATGAGCAGAGGGGGGCAGCTCCTGCCTGGCCAATGTCCCTTTGCCCCACATAGCGGCCTCGTAGAATCACAGACTGGTTTGGGTTGGAAAGGACCTTAAGAATGTCCAGTTCCAACCCCCCTGCCATGGGCAGGGACACCTCACACTAAACCATGTCACCCAAGACTTTGTTCAACCTAGCCTTGCAGTTGGTTGTGTGTGTGACTGCTGGGTGCGCTGGCCAGGGAGGTGCTTCCCATCATAGGAACTCCTCTATTTCCCAGCTCTTCAAGCACGACTGTTTTCAGTAAGTGGGTTAATTTAGCTTTCAAATGCCTGGAGCAGCAACACGAGTGGCTGCGTGTGGGAAACCGACTTCAATAGGGGTGAGCATCAGGGAAAAAAAGGGGAAATATTTGGGCTTGTGAGCAGCCGAAAGGTGAGGACCGTCCACTCTCCCGGCGCTGTACTATCACCCATGGGCTCCCTTCACATCAGTCTGGCACCACCTCGTGGATATCCATCTTCTGCTGCTGGCCGCCGCGGTGCTCCGCGCCCTGCGACGCCGCATGGTAGCAGAGCTGTGCAGATCTGTGTAATGCAAAATGTGATTGTGTTTATACCTGCGGGGTGGAGCACTTGCATGGGAGGGAGGACTTCCGCTCCAGCCTTTGTCCTGGGGCTTTATTCTGCTTCAAGCTACAGGCAGGCTGACTTTCATGGGAGATATGGGTCAAGATCACCAGTTCAAAGTCTCCCAGTACTGGGTAGGCTGTAGGTAGAGGGAGACCACTGAAACCACCTTCTCCAGCGCTTCCATTGAAATGAAAGCAGGGGCTGCACAAATACCTTGGGGTGTTTGAGTCCTCTAGAGCTGTACTTCCAGCCACTCATAAGGCATTCATACCATAATAAGCCACTAAGAGGCTTCTTAAACCATTAGCCAATTGCTGCATCAAATGTTCTCAGTGCCATGGGGGAAGATCTGTCATTCCTCAGCCCCTTTCTGGAGAGGCAATCATCAAGAAGCTTCCCATCAAGCCGGGGTGAGGTCCTTCCTCTGAGCTAGGATGGGGCTCAATGTGGGGGAGACAAACAGCATGAGCGAGCCAGAGCAAAAGGTGCAAGCGGGAGTTTTTGTTGCAGCTGGCAGTGAAATCAGGGCAAGGGACCAGAGGTGGGAGCTTGGGACCTATCTGGTGTACATGTAATCAGGCTTAGCTGGGCTGCATCAAAAGGAGTGTGACCAGATCGAGGGAGGGGATTCTCTTCCTGTGCTTTGCTATTTTGAACACACACACACACACACACACACACACACACACACACACACCCCCCCCCGCAGTCCTGTGTCCCGCTTCGGGGCCCCAACACAAGAGGAATGTGGAGCTGCTCGACTGAGTCCAGAGGAGGCCACAAAGATGCTCTGAGGACTGGAGCACCTCTGCTTTGGAGATAGGCTGAGAGAGCTGGGCTTGTTCAGCCTGGAGAAGGGAAGGCTCCGGGGAGACCTCAGAGCAGCTTCCAGTGCCTAAAAGGGGCTGACAAGAAACCTGGAGAGGGGCTTCTGACAAGGGCCTGCAGTGCCAGGACAAGGGGAATGGCTTTGAGCACAGAGAGTGAAAATTTAGATTAGACGTTAGGAAGAAATTCTTCCCTGTGAGGGTGCTGAGGCCCTGGCACAGGCTGCCCAGAGAAGCTGTGGCTGCCCCATCCCTGGCAGTGCTCAAGGCCAGGTTGGACAGGGCTTGGAGCTACCTGGTCTAGAGGAAGGTGCCCCTGCCCATGGCAGGGGGTTGGAACTGGAGGAGCTTTAAGGTCCCTTCCAACACAAAATCTGATTCTATGATTTTGGAGGCTTTTCGGTTGAATATAAATAAAACCATCTTGAAGAAAACAGGTAGCAAATGAGGTGAGAAGCCATGAGCTCCCCCATTAGTGGGCTAGCATAACTGCTACCCTTGCAAGATCTAGCCAAGCTGATCCAAGCTGTCTTCCTGCAATCCACTTTGCTAGGAATCATGAAGAGATCCAGTGGAAAAAGGTCTTCAAATGGTGCAGCCAGGCCAACCCTCTTACCAGCCTGGGCAGTATCCCTGGGCCTAGCATCCTCTGAGGGCTCTTCCCCACCCGCTGCCCCAACACGTTCCACTGCAAGGTTGCAAGAGGACTTCTCAAGGCTGACCTGCACCAGGCTTCAGGAGTCTCCACTTGAAAATCATGTCTTGGCTTCTTGACTGTCTCGGACCCAGGAGAGGGCAGCAGCAGCCCAGGCTGCAGCCTCACCTCCCCTTTCTGAATCTCCATCTCCTGAGCTGCTCAGAACAAGCTGAGGAAGTAAAGCAATGCAGGAGGGAGCAGGCAAAAAGCAAAAACCCAATGGGCAGGCAGGCTAGCAGGGCTCTCCTGGGCTTCAAAATCATCTGATTTCAAGCTGGAACTAGAAAGAAACTGGTCTTTCTTTGAAAACGAACTGGAGTAGCAGCGCCTTCCATGGCAGTTTTTAATTCTTTTGGTATTGGTGATCACTGTATGAATGTTTTTGACAGCACCAGATAATAAGGTGGCAATGCTGTGGATGTTCCCAATAGAGGTGGAAGGTAAGCACAGGCAACGACAAGTAGTGTGTGCACGTCACACTGTTGCAGAGATGCTGATAGCCCATGAGATCCTGCTCTGGAGCTGGTGTCTTCACTCAGAGCACTTGAGAATAATGAAATGTGATTACCAGCACTTCACAGCACACCAGCTGCCTTTCCCTTGCTGAGCTTGCTGTCCCTGAAAGGGAAGGCTGGGGAGGGGTATGGCTTCTGCTTCTCCACCTTAGTACCTCAAACACGGGCTCCCTCCCATCTCAGTCACAGCTGAGCACCAAGAAACGTGTACTGCACATTTTCACTCGCAGCATCGCATTTTCAGGTCAGCATCCCCCCTTGCAGTGCTGGGGTGGCTCTGCCTTCCCGCACAGCCAAGCTGGCAGCACCCTGCAGGTTTTAATGAATGAGATCACCAGGATGAGTCAGGGAGCAGGTGAGCTGGAGGAAAACATCCGTACAGCCACACTGCAGCCCTTCGTCAACACCTTACCGAGCCAACCTGGCTTTTGCTGCAGGCTCTTCCATTTCTACGTGTGTTGTCCTCCCCACGGCACATGGGCCTCAGTATGCCCCTCTCCTGGCCTGCAACATAAGGCTGAGCCCATAGCCGTGTGGCCTCCATTCTCAGTCAGGCTCAATTGATTCTTCTGATTATTTTTTTAATTTCATTTTTTTAGCTCACACCCTCTGAAATCACAGCAAAGTGCAAAATTGTTGCTTACCAAAGCTGTTCTGAAATGAGTCATTAAAGAGGGAGCCTTGTCACTCTGCCAGGCACAGCCTGGTTGCCTCTCTAAATGGAATGACACAAGAGAACAGCTTGTTGCTTCGTTTGGCTTCAACCTGCTTGCACCCCGGATGTTACCCAGCTTCCACCCACAGCCTGGACAGAATAACTCCTGCATTATTCCCACCTCTTCAGATGACAAGCCCTTTTCACCTCACATTTGGATGAAGGCCCTGCATGTCCGTAAGCTGTCTCTGATTACATTTCTTTAATTGAGTGAGCAACCAGGAGCTCTTGCATGTCTTTACGGCTTGGAGCATGGAGAGTGTCCATCAGAAGGTCTGCAAAGGAGATCCATGTATCCTACTGTGTGTGCTGACAAAGCCTTTGCAAGCTACTGAACATGAAACTGTTGGGCTGATGAATGTAGTGGTCCTCAGCGCTTGTAGGTGTGGTAACAATTTGGTGATGTCATGTTTTGTATCAGGCTAGCAGCTTGTTTGTGAGCTACCACTGTGTCCAGAACTCCTGCAGAAGAGATCTTTTGTCCTTTTAGTCATAAAACCATTCAGCCAAAATCACTGTTGGCTTTTCCATCCATCACTCCCTCCCTAGTGGCAACAGAGCAGAAGAGAGGCTATGAAAGAGAGGAGCAGCAATAACAACTTCCTGTCCAATGCTGCATCCACGCTGGCTATTGGGACTCATTAGAAAAATCACAGCCAACCTTTAGAACCTATGATGGTCACCAGATTTATCCACCACATACGGCCTTTCTTTTTCTGCTGAGATAGTATCCCATATCCTATGTCTGCAAAATCTGTGGGAACTGTGTTCTTGGGGCTTGAGACAAGCCAACACACAATATTATATATCTTACTACAATTTGGAATATACTTCATTACCTTGAGGTTTTAATATTCTTCTTAAATCAGTGCCAGAGACAAGAGTCAGATACAAGTCTTTTTAAAGCTTCTCTCATGTGCCTAGTGAGAGACCAAGAGCACATGTGAAGCTAGACCTATTTTCCATGACTACTCTTAGTTCCTTTTGTAGTAAGGAGCTAACATAGCCCCAGAAAAGCATTGCTCAGGTGCTTCTTGTTCAGCTCCACCCAGCTGTAGGCAGCTCGCAGCAGGTCCTTGAATCTTCTTTCTTCATTCTTTTCTCTCCTCTGCAGACTCTTCAGCCAAAACTTGTGATAGAGCCCCCAGCCTGGTTGCTGGGCTCTCAGATCTTTCCTACACTGAAGGTCTCGCAGTACCTGGAAGAAGCTCATATCCTTCATGTGGAGCAGCTCATGCTCAACTTCTCATAAATCCAGAGGTGCGTTGACAGCAGTTTTTGGATCAGAGCAACTATGACTCCAATGAGATTCATTGGCTTCCCTTATTTTTGTTAAAGGAATAAAGTAAACAGATTTCATCCACCAGGTAAGAGGATTTGACAAGATCTGGCCTGCTAATTTCATTTTTCTTTGAAACTGCTGGTTTTCACCACTGTTGAAGCATGTCCTAGGCTTCACACCTGCAGGCAGTGAGGGTTTCCTAGCCTAAAAGCACATCCACATATCTGAGTATCTAAAAATGAATCCATACCTTTGTAATGGAAGATGTACAAATGGACAGGATCAGCAAAGTGAGCATAATTTGAAGCCTGGGGCGTTATGTGATGAAAAGTAGTACAGGACAAGCAACAGAGGTGCTGGAAGGGAGCTGAGAATTGGAGCTCTGTGGGCTCTGTCTAGAGCAGCCCCAGAGGTGCCAGAATGGTATCGCCACCAAGAATGGCACCACCTGGACTTTCTCAGTGCAAAAATCAGGTACCAAGTATCAGAACATGGCCTCGGTTATTGCTTGAGCAAATACAGTCAGCAGCAGTCTTGGAAAGATGAGAGATTCCTCAGCTGAAATCTGGTGTGCACTCTTGCATGGATTAGCCAAAATATGGGCTGTGGAGGAGCTGCCCTGCATTCCCACTGCACGCTGCTTGTTGTGACAGAGCTGTCAGCCCAGAATGGGATATTTTTAGCCTGGTTTCCAAAGGAAACAAAGCACCAGCAACCATGCTCCATCTGTCAACTCTCCCTCCTGCAACTTTTGGAGACCTTTTTTTTTTTAACCTGGAGAGATAGAGCTCCAAAGCATCAAACACCCACAAGCATCAGGAAAACAGGCAACTGGGTAGAGAGAAACCCCTCCCAAAGTCATGGAGATGCTGTCACCTGAATGCCTGTCACTGCTGCCCTCAAATACCCCTAGAAGAAGCCTTATGGATGTTCCCAGTGGAAGACAGACACTGAGCTCCTGGAGAAAGTCCAGTGAAGTGCTACTAGAATGATGAAGGGTCTGCAACCTTCCTCATATGAGGGAGCTGGGCCTGTGCAGCCTAGAGCAGGGAAGGCTCACAGGGAAACTGGTCAGTGTGTTTAGCTATCTGAAGGAAGGGCGTGAAAAAGATGGGGCCAGACTCTTCTCAGTGATGCCAGGTGACAGGACAAGAGGCAAAAGGAATAAACTGCCAACACGGCTCCTTTCTCTGCCCTGGGACAACCAGGTGGCCTTTGTTAAGAGGAGACATTCTTTATGTATGGGCAAAGCCAACAGGAGGAGTAACTTGGGTATTTGCCCTCAGGGAAGCCTTCAAAGCCTGAAGCAGTGGCAGGCACCCAAATTCCTCTTTAACAGCATGTCTTCACTGTGCTCTCCCCCACCTTCCTTCCAGTTTCTCAAGCACACAAATTGCTTGTGGAGGCATTCTGTGCCAGACCTGAGCTGTCAGCCTTTAGGAGACATTGATTTTGCAGGTTTATTATCCCTTAGTTTATGCAAGAGGCACATTCTTTCCACTCTTCAGCTCTGAAAAGATCTGGGTGCAGGTTTAGCAGCAGCAGCTCCAAGGCTGCTTTTGTCTCCTTTCCCACAGAAGGATGCAGAGATGGAAATTTCTTCCCTGTGAGGGTGCTGAGGCCCTGGCACAGGCTGCCCAGAGAAGCTGTGTCTGCCCCATCCCTGGCAATGCTCAAGGCCAGGCTGGATGGGGCTTGGAACAATGTGGTCCAGTGGAAGGTCCCTGCCCATGGCGGGGGGTTGGAACCGGATGAGCTTTAAGGTCCCTTCCAACACAAACCATTCTGTGATTCTATGAAATGCTAAGAGGAATGAGAGAAAAAGTAAAAATATTATTGAATAAGCAAATAACAATGCTGCAGTAGTAAAGTGAGCCCAGGCCCGTAGGGTATGGAGGCATCCAGCAGCCATCAGTGCTTCCAGGCCTCGTCCTCATTAGCGGAGACCTGTGCAGACTCGGCAGTGCTGTGGCACTCACTATAATGTCAATTTTACTCATATGCAGCATTTATCAGCTGTGGTATGGGTGACCAGACACCCAGCCATGAGGGCTGGTGGGGGATGATGGCGAATTTGAGCTAAAGACCTTTGGTTTTGAAGGCAAAGAAAGAAATCTGTGTTCTGTTGCCTCCAGCAGGAGACAGATGAAAAGAGGCCGGCCTTCATCTTCAGCTGCTAAAAAAGCCCAGAAAAAGGCATTGAGAAAATGGAGTATTTGGGACAAAGTACAGCCCTGGTGCTAGAAAAAGGTCATTCTGCCCGAGGGAGCTCCTCAGCCAGCTGCTTAAGGAGACTCCGGAGATGTGGAGTGTCTTGAGCCTGAACATTAATAGCTAAGCCTGGCTACAAGCACCAGCTGTGCAAAAAGGGAACTTCTTTTTTGCACATTTATGTCTTTCAACTTTGAAATCTTATTCTCCTACTGCCTAAAGCATTGCTGTATGCAGACATGGAGACTTTTCTTTTAATCCCATATTGGGTATCTAAGCACTATGAATGATCATGTGTTTAAATAAACTAGCGTTTCCTCTGAGACAAGACTAGGCTAAGCACCGTGTGTTTTTTCGCAGCACTACAGCATATTTTCTAACCCGCTTCCATTCACCGAGGCAGACACCAGCAAAGCAATGCACCAAAGGTGGAGATTCCTCTACCTCAAACCTGACACAAGTCAGATGGCCACCACCAGAGCCCAGGGAGCAGCCCGGTGTCCTCCTGACCCATGAGAACATTGGTAAAAGCAATGCTTTGGCAATGGACACTAGAGGTAAGTACAGCAGCCCAGTCTGGAGAAGAGAAGGCTCTGGGGAGATCTTAGAGCAGCTTCCAGTGCTTAAAGGGGACAAGAAATATAGAAGAGTGACTTTTTACAAGGGCTTGTAGGGAGAGGACAAAGGGAATGGCTTTGGGCTGACAGAGGGGAGATTTAGATTAGATATGAGGAAGAAATTCTTCCCTGTGACGGTGCTGAGGCCCTGGCACAGGTTGCCCAGAGGAGCTGTGGCTGCCCCATCCCTGGCAGTGTTCAAGGCCAGGTTGGACAGGGCTTGGAGCAATGTGGTATAGTGGAAGGTATCCCTGCCCATGGCAGGGGGTTGGAACTGGATGAGCTTTAAGGTCCCTTCTAACACAAACCATGCTGTGATTCTATGATCATTGTTCTCTAGTGCTGATATGGAAAATTACTGGACTGGTCTAAAAGGTTCATCCCTCTGTCTTGGCAGTGAGCTCAGTTTGCCCTTTCTGGTGCTAGTGACCTCATGTCCAAAGCCCCAAGTTTCCAGGACTGGCTGCTTGCCTTTGCTCAGAGCATTTGGCTTAGAAGCTCTTTCATCACAAGAAATCAGACTTCCACTTGCAGGAGACACAAGGGAGCGGGATGTGTGTGTCTCCTCTCCTGAAATCATAGGTTGATATTTCCAGAAATATTTGTAAACAAAAAAAACCCAAACTCAATGTGTAGCAGGAGCTGCAATCAAATAGAGGCTGGAGTCTTTGAAATGGCAGATGGTTGGTGACAAGGACATCACCTTCATTGTACCCTACTCTGCTTTCCTGGGAGTGACACACACAATAGGTGGCACTCAGTTTTTCCACGGCTCCTGTGATTTGGCCACAGTTGACCCTGTGGTAGAACTAGAAATGTGTATGCTTTGTCTGCTTGGAGCTCTTCTGCATGGTGTCCTATTGCTAGTGTCTTATTTACAGGCACTGGCTTCCTGCCCTTACATTCCAGGAGCAGGAACATCAAGAGTGCACAGAAAATTGAGAAGAACAGCTCAAATGAGTAAAACCATTTGAAAACGTGTCTGTTCTGCAGGCACTCCCGGGAGAACATAAACAGCGCGTTTGGAAAAAACCCGACACCTTCCTTTCCTCCTTTAGCAACAGTTCAACCTGCTGAAAACGCATTATTTGACTTCAAAAGCTGCCTGAGAACCTAAACACCACTCTCATCTGTGCAGCTTCAGCCTTTTCGAGCCAGTCCTAAAGCCTGCAGGCAGGAGGGAAGGCAGTTGTCTGCCTTTGCCTCCCAGGCAGCAGCAGTGATGCTGAGTAGACTCACCTACGGCAGGATGGTCCATTTTCTTTTAAAACATATGAAATTAAGAGCTCTGCTTCCATGGTCATGTGTGTCCTATAAAGCATTAAAAATAAAGCCATTAAACAAAGCAGGCATCACTGCTGCTCTTGAAAAGCAAAACAAATCAGCAAAAATACCCATACACCAGAAGGAAGCAGAGTTTGTGCTGCCTTTCCAGGCCTGGAATGCTGCAGATACAAATAGTTAAGGTCATTTGTGAATGCAACTGAAGCTGTGGAGTTACCACCCTGACATTATCTATGCAAACACAATTAAATCTGGGGTTTGTACCCTTCAGATCGCAGCCACCCCACTTTCAGAGCCAGCACAATGCTCAAGAAAGCAAAGCAGGTGCAAGAACAGACTTGTGTCTGCTTTTGGTAATCACAGGATCAGCATGAGAGTTTTAGGTAAGTGTGTTTTGATTCTTTTTAACATGTCTTCTATCCTGGAACGGGTTGGGTTGGGTTGGAAGGGACCTTAAAGCTCATCCAGTTCCAACCCCCTGCCATGGGCAGGGACACCTTCCTCTAAACCAGGTTGCTCCAAGTCCCATCCAGCCTGGCCTTGAACACTGCAGGGGTGGCGCAGCCACAGCTCCTCTGGGAATAGTTAGTACATTACTAGTTAATGGAAAAGCCAGGAAATGCTGCTTTAAACAGCACTTACATGCAGTCCTGCTCCTCCCACAGCTGCCCGCACACCCGTGCAGCCTCAGCCTCTCCAGCACAGACTGGTGCAATGGCATCAACACGCTCAGCATGGCCTCATAGCCCTGCTGAGACATGAGCCAGAGGCCAGCCACCACTTGGGGAGACTGGGAAAAGACCGCAGCCATAGGAAGACTCCTCCTCTCTCCCAGCTGGTCACAGCCATCACTCCAAATGTTTCCTCAAGGCAAGGCCCCCAGTATTTCACTCCACCAAAGCCTGAGGACATTCGTGCCCTTGGAGAAGCTGCTGAAGTAAATTGGAGGCACTCAGCTAAATCTTTCAAGTGAAAGATAGCAGGATTAAATTCCACTTTTGATATAATCCTCAACCCCATCTTCAAGGGAAGTGCAGTGTTGCCTCCAGCCCAGGCTGGTGCCTTCATGCTGAATCACTCTGATCCTGAAGTAAACAAAGCTCTTTGAAAAAGGGCAAATGTTTTCTCAGCTGCTCTTCTTCCCTTCAAAAGAGGGGCTGATTGAATTTTTTATGTCTGCAGACATAAACACATGCAGTCAACAAATGCTTCTTAGTAAGAAGCTATCTTCACAAGATAGCTGGTTTTTGGAAAGTATGTTGTGAACCCATGGGACACTCCTGAATCACATTGTTCTCCTTACAGCTTTTCTTTCTCCTTTCCCTCAGTACTTTACATTTTATGAACCCCTAAATGGGTTGATTTAAGTACTGCAAATTAATCTTAGCATGTTGTCAGTTCAGGCTCCTAGTGTCCCCAAGACTTTCTGCTCAACCCTGGAGTCCTGGAGCTGTGTTTGTCCTGGGAGGCAACAAATATAAACAGCCCTTTGGCATGAGGCACAGCAACAATCTGAAGGGCTACTCAGGATGCTGCTGTGCCCTTACCCATCTCCTGGATGGTTGCATGCTCCTTCTCCTCCAGCTCCGGGTCTGAAGCTAGAGCTCAAGCCTAAACCCATGGGGCAACCTTTCTACCTTCTTAGGCAGACTGAGGGCAAACATACCGCATGTGCTAAGCTCAGGACTGAACACTATGAACGCCAGCCCAGCTCTCCTCCACTGTGGGTATTGCTAGAAACTAGACATGAGCATTTGCTCACACAGGTGCAACATTTGCCAACCTAAGAGGGCAAGCTCACACCACTCTGAGACCTTGTGCAGCACAAACTCACAGGCTGCCCGCACGGAGGGATGGGACAATCTCAATGGATGGCAGCACACTTCCCTCCCGCCCCAGGGCTGAATCTTGCCTTGCTGCAGGCACAATGTCAGGCTCAAGTCCACTCTTGATGGAGTGATGCTCTTACCACAGTCACAGAATCACGGAATAGTTTGGGTTGGAAAGGACTTTAAAGCTCATCCAGTTCCAACCCCCTGCCATGGGCAGGGACACTTTCCGCTTAGACCAGGTTGCTTCAAGTCCCGTCCAACCTGGCCTTGAGCACTGCCAGGGAATGGAAAATATACCTTACCCAGGCACAGACTGGCAGCTTGCAAATAGCCTGGCTGGTTTTGAAGGCTGCCTTGAAAATGTTGCCTGGTGCACAGCCTCCAGCCAGCCCTGAGCCAATCCCATCCAATCCACCATATGCAATAGCAATATTACCATGACTTTTACCTCCCCATACATGACTTCACAGCACCAGACACGTGTAACTGTTTCACAGTAGCTCATTGTGGTAGAGATTAATGTGCCTGACATAGACACATCCCACTCAGCTACCCCACGCAGCTTCCTCACTGCATCTACTCATCACCCCTTCAGAAAACCTCAAGGCTGTGAACGCAATATCAAAATAACACAGGGCATTCTACTTACCTGTTTTTTTTAATTAAACTGCTGAAATTAAAGCAAAGTTGCTGTGCTTTTTTTTTCCAGGCTTCCCACTGATGTGCTGCAGGGTTTGGGAAGGATGTCTCATAACTGAGATCTAGCTAGTTACAGACTCCAGTAGGTTTATTGCTTGTAATAATATATAGCCTTGGCTCAACTCTGTGAATCCATTGCTTTCCCTCAGATAAAATGTTAGATTGGACGTGTAAGTATTTTTAGTGTGCTGTTCTCCCTGTCCAGTTACGCCATAAAAACCAAGGGCACAGATATTCAAAGTATCTTTTCTCAGCTACATGCAATCTATGATTAGTCACAAATTACAGGGTCACAGCATGCATCAGCCTGGTGCGAACCAACAGGAACCAAGTGTGTACCCAAATCCTGATGGCAGCAAAATTGCAGCAGGCAGGAGAGGCTTTGAACAAAAAGCAACCCAACACTTGTGGGATTGTTGCTCCTTTTGAAATGCCACTCACGCTTTCTCCTTTTCCATCCTGTATAAATGCATGCTGTCAGCCCTAATGAAAGGGAAATGTGCCAGGTAATGGGGCCATTGCTGTGGGTATGATGCTGTGCAGGATAACACCCACCTCTGGAGTAGCACCTGATGTTTTGGAAAGGGTTGCCTTCTCTGGGAGAGAAAACAACCTGCTGGGTCAGACTGGCCATGCGGCTCAGACACCTTTTGTCAAGAACTCTGGCAGCTGGCTACACTTCAAGCACTGAGAGGGAAAGCCTGATAGCACAGGCAAAGTTTTGCCAGTAGAAGCTTGCCAGGTTTAAAAAGGACAGTCTGGTTATCTCCTGGCTGAGGAATCACAGAATTGCTTGGGTTGAAGGGGACCTTAAAGCTCATCCAGTTCCAACCGCCTGCCATTCAGGCAGGGACACCTTCCAGTAGACCAGGTTGCTCAAAGCCCCATCCAACCTGGCCTTGAACCGAGAGTAAAGTGTGTTCTAGCAGCTTACCAGTGATTTATTTTCTCTTTTGAAGTGCCAAGGAGATCAAAATAATCCCCTTCTTAGATTACCAGAAAATCCAGGCTTAGTTCTGGTGGGAAATGGGAACAAACTGTCCCTGTGGCAGTCACTGTGCAGGCACTGACTCACACCTCTGTGTTAGGAGTAAAAAAATAACACTGTGACACTGGGAGAGCTTCAAGCTCAGTTTTGATGTGGCTTTATGTTACCTGAACAGTGTGAAAGAGCATTGGGAGAATGCATCTGTATTGCAGGGACCAGCTGTGGGAACTCCAGCTCCTGCCTGATGAATGCCAGGCTGTGAGGAGTACCTTGTGCAGTGGGACAGAGAGATCTGCTTCAGGGCTTGGTCCCTCCAAGTGGCCAGTCCTCTTGGCTCCTATCAGAGTAGTGACCATGAAAGCTCTCAGTACTCCCCATCATCCTCCATGTCCAAAACAGTTGCCATTCAGTCAACCGAAAGGGACTCAAGATTGAGGACGTGTTCCAGCAGGGGATGGGAATGTTCTAGAGGTAGAAAACACACTTATCTTGCTTAAAAGTGGAGCTTAACAGAAGTATGAGTGAAGGTCCTGAGACGACAGGGTCAGAAGTGGAAATTTTAAATGGGATTGATCTCTTCCGTGACTTTTTTCTGATCTTAGCTTCAAGACTCAGTATTTGACATGAGCAGAGATGTCAAATCTTCCTGCAGTGACGGAGAAGACAGGCTCTAGTGCTGTTTGCTGGTCTATGGGCAGAGAAAAGAGCTGAAGTTTCTTTGGAGCTAAAGCTCTGAAATATGCTTGGAAGGAAGCTGGAAATTCCCATCCCAACACTTTTTTCTCCCTTCTCCCTCTGTGAGAGGAAAAGCTTTTTTTTCATCTGACCTTGCCTGGACATGGGCTCATGTCGTGTGATTGAGACAGGAGCACTCAATTTCCCACAGACTCTGCTTGAATGTGCAGTGCACTTCCAGGTCCTGGGTGACGGTGTAAAGTTCAGCTAAGGATCACTCTGTTTAGCTCTGCTATGGGCTCATAATCCCAGTGGGTCAAAATGTTTAGAGTTAAAGAGGTTATGGGCTTTTCTGAAGGAGTATTTAAACTCCATCTGTCAAACCACTTACATAGAAGAAATTTATAGACTCTGCCAGCAAATTACTGTTTTCTTGTATTTAATTTAGCAGCATGCATTGTTTTCATGGTGCCCTAAGAGAATAATTAATCTGTGGCTAATTTATGTTTATAAAAATTACAAATGCTGGATTTATAAAACCAACAGCAATAAAAAAATTCAAGAAGACACATGTTGATGAGAGTCTCATCAAGAAGTCTCTTGGCAAAGCTTTCAGAATAGCTTAAGGGCTTGATCTTTTCAGAAAGCTGTTTAAGGGACTTGAAACCTGCTTCATATTCAGTTTAATTGTAAAACAAAAAAGGCAACCCAACAACCTAACACTTGCAGAGTTTGCACATTAGAAGGAGAATAATAATTATATAAAATAGGTGAAGCTTTCTCTCAGGGTCTAAAAATGTTTGAAAATGAGGAAGTTTGGTATTGCTCCCTGACATCTGTATTATATACTGAAGTGCAGAACAATAGCAAGTCTGATAAATTAAGGGCTTCACAGGTTGTTTTCTTTCCATTTACAGGAGAAAAAGCAGCACAGGAACTCAAGTGACATCTTCTGCAAGACAGAGACCACTTCAGTTTCTCTAAGTTGCTTTGAAGAAGGTGAACCTACTGCCAATGTTTGACGAGGGAAAGGTGTAAGGCTGTAGTTAAAGCAGGGACTAGGACATGATAAGCATTCCTCAAATGTTGTCACTGAAATACCTGAGCTGAGATGGCTTTCCTACTCTCTACCTTTTTGATAAAAGAGTTATTTCCGTTGACTGAATGTAGGTCTGTTACAAAGAAACCAAGACTGAAGATGGCAGTGGGGGTGTGTGTGTGTGTGTGAATAATCCTTACTGGAGCGAGTTCTCCCATGAACAAAGGAGCGTTGAAGCTCAGGTTCCTCCAGGCTTAGCTGGCATTTGACATTCCCTGCTGCAACAACACGCAGGCCACTCTCACCTGCAAAATACGCCCCTTACACTAAAATACTTAAGATACCACTTCCCCATCTCTAACCCTTTCTCCCTCCCCCTGCTACTCCCTAGGCATCTCTCATCCTTCCTCCAGACCCCCACTGCAACAGCCTCATCTTCCCCCCTTGGCTGGATTTTAGATGTATCAAGTAACTGCTGCCTAACAGGGTGAACAGCAGCTGCATCTCCTCGTGCTAAAAGGAGGTCTCTCCCCTGTCCCTGTTGTGACTGCTGCCCTTTAGCACAGGGGGGTAAAAATGGGCAAGGGACTGAAAGGTGACTGGGAGCAATCCCCCAAGGCAGTTTGTTCGTATGTAAGTCTCACTTGGAACTTTCAATGGGAGAAAAACAGCTTTAAAAAATGAAGGCAACTTTCAATACAAGCAATTTTCTCAAGCAGATAATTGGAAACACGGGAAGAGGGGGAATGTGAGATGGTTAGTTTGGAGGTTTTCAGTTTCTGATGCTGGAAAAAGAACAACAGACAGGGTTTCAGTGTGAAGCAGCATAGCAGTCCTAAACTTGGTACTTACATTCTTGGTTTTCATTGGCAGCTAAATTAATCAGACACACTCCTAGGACCTTCACCAATCATATAAAAGGAAAATGTTTATTGGGGTGATAAACAGCCAACCCTGATGTCTCCCATCAGGCAGGACTGGCAAAAAGAGCAGAGGGAAAAGAAAAAACACAGAGCCACTGAGCTGTCAAGACTGTAAAGGACCTCTGGAAGTACTCTGAAATGCCTAAATATTACAACTAAAACTGAAGGCAACATAAACACTTGGCTGAATCAAGCTCAAGACTGTTGCTTGCTTCCCATATGCACAGTGGGGTGTGCAATTTTGTTTGTTGTTTATTTCAGTAGCAGGGCTGGTGCCGCTGTGGTTATCACAGAAGGAGCAAGAAGGGGAAAAGTACCATCCTGGTTTAACACTAAGAGCAAGATAAACAGCACACTGCTCAGCATGTGGCAGGGACAAGCAAATGCAAGAAGAAAGACAAGGCCCAGAGAAGTCTGCAACCCATTTGTGTGGAGCTCCACCACCTCTTCATTATCAAGTTTCCAGACGGAGTCTTTGTCTGTTGCCTCCATAAACCCCTTCCCACCCACACACATTCCTTTCCAGCAATGCTGCTTTATTTGGCTTATCGTTATCTTTTCATTAAATCCATTTAATTGGCGCACTTAACTCTTTGTACGCCTTAACAGTGCCTCTGATGTCACTTGTTTACTGAAAAAGCAGTCACAGTCTCAAGTATGACATTTCAAAACAGCATCTAAATTGAGAAAGGTCCTGACAGTCCCAGTGTCCAACTGTGCTAGCTCCATTAACTCACTTCATAAAACACTAGGCATGATAAGGCAAGCTGGACGTTATGAGCTGTGAGGCTGTCCAAGGCGAAGTCTACACATCACCAGGGTATTTCCAGAAGTCCAAAGTCTGCTTTTCCATAAGCTCCTTTAAGACAACAAAGCTGCATCCCCCAGCAATGAACTATATGTGGCTTTTACTGCATCTAATGCAGACTAGAGGGGACCCTTTCCCCACTACTCAAAGCACAGATTACTTCATACATATGCTATACCTGGTCTAAGTTTTCATAGCCAGATCTATCACAAATATAAGGAGGAAAATCCCAAGTGGGAGAGGTGCCAGCAAAAGCCCTAACATAATTACACCAGGAAGGAAAAAATAAGATAATCCTTTGGCAATTTGATTTCAGCTGGGCAACTGAGCAAGCTTTACACACAAAAATGTACCAACCCCAGGGCACCACCAGCTGCATGCACACTGGGAACTTTGTTGGTATAAGCCCCGCCACCCCCCTTTTTATTAGTGCAGCCAAAATCTGCCTAGACACTGTCAAAGGCAGAATGCTGCTCTGATACAGAACAGGAAGCTGTCTCCTTCTCAGTGAGGGCTTTTGCTGGGGGACTGGGGACAGGTTCTCTTCCAAAGGTTTTGGTTCACAAGACTTACTTTTCTACTGAATAAGTAGACTGAGCAGGTAAAAGGCCCTTCACTGGGCCTGGTACCCGTATGTCAAAGCATCAGAAGTGCAAAAGGGTAGACCAGTTAAAAACAGGACTGTGCAAGGGTATTGCCACCTACATACCCTCTGCCAGTGTTCTGTTGGTCAGAGCACAGCACAGCTACCTGCTAGCAGAAACCTGTTGCACAGATATAACTGAAAAGTAAAAGCTTTGCTTTATTCTCAAACCCATTTGTTACTTCTGGAGAGAAAGAGTAAAGCCCCTCTAAACACAGGTTGCAGGAGGGAAATCAGGATTTAAAAACCACCAAACAACAAAACCTCCTATAATGCAACACGTGCTTAACCCAGAGCAGTGTTTTTCTGCAACACCATGCTCTTGGGAGCAAGGCATCTTGCTGAGTGTCTCATTGTGAGGCTTTGGCAGAGAAGAGCCTCCACTGCCTCCCTTGCCAACAGAAGCAGGGCCTCAATATTGTCAGTGAGAACACAAGTTTCTGACATGGTAACAACATGAGTTAAATTTGTGTCATGAACCAGGCGAGTTGTAGTTTTAACACATTAACATGTCCTACCAGGGGAAAAGCTGAAGTATTTTTAGCATGGCCTGTTTGTCTCTGCACTGCTCTGGCCTTTTTTGGAATTTTTAACTTTGGAAACAAATACAATACCCTCTGCAATAGTGAAACACCACCTATTTTCTTTTATTATTTGCCACACAGAGAACTGTGAGTTGTACTTCTGAAGACATTTACGGAGAAATATAAACCAGCTACTTTTGACACAGTTTTCTCCTTTCACAACTTAAACGTCACTTACTGTTTCCCTAATTCCTGCCCATGCTCCCCAGCCTTTCCTACTTACATGCTTAGTTCTGACAAAACCCCAATGGAGAAATCACTTTTCTTCATTATGAAATGCAATCCCAAGTTGTTGCTTGAAGGCGTTGCCCCTTGCTCTCCTGTTTGAAATAGCGTGTCCACACCAAGAGGGGTCGATAAAACACACCGCAAACTGCATCCCATGCCACTGCCTCTCACACAGTCCCATTTCCAGGATATGCCAGGGACAAGCATCTGATGACAGTATGTTTGTTTTAATCACAATAAAACCCCACAGCTGCATTGTCCCCTCCACCGTGCTGTGCTGCGGACAGAGCCCAGCAAGTCAGAGTTGGGTATAAAGAAGGAGATGGAGTTTAAGCACAAAAGTAGCAAGAATTGATGCAAGGCAAGTCTGAGGACTGAAAGGGGAATCACATGGAGAGAAGGAGGGACCCTTCCCTTCTCCTATTTTCTAACCCAGTTCAAATAATACCCCCTTCCTCCTCCCCTCTGCCTGGCACTAGCATAAGCATGGAACACAGCCACAAGACACAGATGTCAGATAGTCCACGCTGCACACAGCTGCAATCAGTGTGTCTGGGGACTGGCAATGTCCAGGCCACACAAACAAGTCCCCCAGGCAAACAAGACCCTTGAAAGGATTAATAGTAAGAGACTCTCCTGTGAGTGCAACAAGGAGACTGTGGTTGGTCACTTGCTCCCAGCTGAAGGGAGAGGAGAACAAGCCTTCTGTTCAACATGGGTCTTCTCTTCCTCCTCCTCTTCAGTGATTGGCATTACTGCTGCTTCTGGAGTGGGGGAGGAGATGGGGCAGGGGGGCTGCACTTGACGACTCGAATTCATCTCTCAGGCAGCAGGACGAAGAAGATAGTCTTGAGGAAGTGGCCAAAGCTGCAAACAGCAGACACGAGCCAGTGGGAGCGGAGGCTGGGGTCAGTGTTCACCACACATTTTGAGATGTCTGCCTATTGAGGAGGGAACAGAGATCGTCAGAGAGATGCCTCGAACCACCTCAGCCACCACGATTCTTCTGGCCCCGCAACCCACAGCACCTCACCATCACTGCTGCAGCTCCACTGTGCCACTCTGTCAGCAACACAAATGCTTGCTCTGACACTTCCACTGTGAGTTACAAAATTGGGCTCAAGAGCTCTACAAAATAGACTTTCCTCATTCTGCATCAACAAGGTGAAATATCCCCATTTCCTCACCCTTGGGGAAAGAAATACTATAGCAAGATTGTCAAGCATTTGCCATTTAGAATAGCTCAATAAGAGACACTTTCATTCCCTTTTCAAAAGAGCTAGAAGGCTTGGCAGTATCAGCATTCCTATTCTTTTTTGTAAAGCAAGATGCTTCCCAGAGGTTGTCCTGTTTAATATCAGCTCAAGTTGCTTGCACTTTTTCTCTTCCCTTAATGTCTTATTTGGAATTCGTTCAAGCAAGCCAACCCCCGATTTAAATCTAAAGCAATGCAAGCTTTGTTTGTGGAAATATGTGTGCTGGCAGAGATGCCTCCCAGACACGTGGGCCAGATTTAAAGATCGCTTGGGCAGCTGGCTTCAAGTATTAACAAGAATAGAAGCTGGCCTGCAATGAATAAAAATGACAACAATACAGCAAATTCATGAAGACAGGATCTCAGCTGGCATTGGGAAGAGAAGGTGGAAAGTATCTGGAGGGTAAAGCAAACGGGACAGAGGTAGATAGAAAATTGCATCTTCCGGTGGGGGAAACGAAGTTCTTTCAGCAATATAATTGAGTTTGATTGAACTTCAGCTGAGCACAAGGAGACAGATGGACTGTAGCTCTGTACCAGAGGGTGCACCACTAGCACATCAACTTGACAGTTCTCAAAAATGTCATTTTGGAGGCAAATGTGAACAAGAATCAGGTCAGAAGGAGCGCAGTCAGCTTTTCCTCTACAGGCTGAGCTCAGGGGTTTCCAAGTTTGCCTTCTGGCACAAGTCTCTCATTGGACAAGCATGGGAAAGTCACACTCTCAACCCTGAGATGTTTCTCCTGTAGAACAGGACACAAGAGCTGCTGCATACAACAATCTTCACTAGTATTTCTGCCGGTGTTCAAGGCATGGGCAAGCCTCACCTGACAAACCTCGGTAATAACCAGAAGAAAACAAAAGGTGACTGAGGAGACAAATCCTCATGCCTGGGTAGTGAGTACAGCTGCACTAACCCACTCGACCATGATCTTCAGACCAAAGGCCTGTTGAGAGCAGTCTTGAGGCTGGACTCCCACACAGGTCCTCCCTCACATGGAAGCCTGAATGGCTGGCATGCTGAATCACCCTGCACTGGTGTTCTTCAGGGATCACTAGGAGATGCTGAGCCCACAAATAACTGAGAAGTGGAGATTGCAGGAGGAATGAATACAGGCATGCAAGGGTGGGCAGAAACCGGGTGACAGGAGGAAATGTAGAGGGAAGTAAAATGGGTCTGCCTAAATGCTTTCAGTGATGGCTTAGCAAAGTCACCCTGTTTGCATTTGAAAACAGTCTGACCTGATTCAGCCTACCCAATTTTAGGGACCTGCACCATGTCATATTTAAAATGCAGCTGCGTCAAGCCGTCTCCTTAGTCAACAGAAGTCATAATGTGCAGGTACCAGCCTGAACATGTATTCAGATGTTAAAGCAGTTGAACAATAATAAACCTAAGCTCTAAATAGTTTAAGTGCCTCATGTGAACCAGTACAAGGCCCAAATATGCACACAACCTTGATTATAGCTGCAGAAAGTTAACTTCCAGATGAGAAAGTGTGGACTCTCTCCTGAAGACAATGAACTCACTGCAGCTAATCGAGAGGAGCTGCAGTCAGAAGCACTTACAAATTTGCATTGTGCTTGCTTAGACAAACAAAATTGCTCAGCTGTTTAACAACTGCCTCAGCTATTGTTATCCAAATAAAGCACACCTGATAAGCCACTGGAACTGAAAATGAAACCGGTCTTTTAGTCTTGTGAGGCACTGATAAACTGCTGCAATGGCAGTTTTATCTTAGCCTGTTAATTGTTCAAACAAGTTCAAGTCCCATGCTCTTCTCTGCAGCTAATGTACATAATAAATGCTGAAAAAAAGTAATAAAACCCCGCTTTCTTTTCTACTGAGGCTGCAAACTCTCCCCAGGGAGAAATGGTGCCTTAAAAGGTGAACATTTCTTGTTTCTCCTAAGAGGTTTGTTTTGGGTTGGGTCATTCTCCATCCTATGGAGGTAGTATGGGAACCTGCTGCTGAGTGGTTCAAATGCCTTTTCAAGGTCTCCACAGTGGCTTTTGTGAGACAGCTTGGAGCACAGTGGCTCCTCTTGGCAGGCTCAGCCTGAGCTGATACGTAAGAGATGGGGGCTGTGTGTACAGGGGAAAGGAGGATTCCATACCAAGACAAACTAACAACCAGCAGATGAAAGGGTCCCCACTACAGAGCTGTTTTGTCCGGCACATTTGTAAACAAGGTTAGGAAATTTCACACTGCAGTGCCTAGATCAAGAGGAACATTCAGGGAAGCACAGCACAAGATGGCAAGAGGATGAGCCGCCTTTCCACAGACTGAAGGATCCACTCATTTCTAGAGGGAAAATAACTCCTTGTTGCAGCCCAAAATTGCTGATAAGAGTGCTGGAGACAGGCTGTAATCAGCACAACCCAGCAGCTTTCACACTTGCTTAGCTTGATAGGTGGCAGTGAGGTTGGCTTCCCTTCCCTAGGGCCAGATCCCAAGAGGAGGCAGCATATGTTTAGCAACTTCAGTAGAAATGTGCTTGCCATCCAAAGAGGGATCATGGGCAGAAGGACCTAGCCGTGGACAGGACTTACCTACTCACCTTCAAGGAACTGCTTCTGGTCTGAGGATGGGGTTTGTGGCTTGTTTGCTACACAACAAACTTTCAAAATATATCCATTTGGAACCATCAAAACACCCAGTTTTGAATTTGAATGTCATACAAAAATTAAAACTTACCAGAGCAAGCAAATATTACCAAAACAAAGGAAAAAATTAGTTGGAAACTAGGAGGAGACACATTCCTACACAACATTTAATTTTAATTAAACTGGATTTTTTCCTAAGGAAAAGTTGCTCCAGAAAATACATTTCAACCATCTCTACGGGTATCCACTTAAAGTAAACCTCAAATGATAGTGAGGCAGGGATTTCAAAGGCAGGAACAGTGCTACTCAATCAGTTGCTTTCCCAGGATTTCCTTTCCACCTGCCCCAGCACAATTATTTGTGCAAATGCAAAATGAAACACATCAAGACATTCAAATTAGAGGTCACTTTTCAGCCCAATCAAGCAGTTCCCTGACTCCGTTGAGAACACAAAGTTGCGTAACTTTAGACAGGGCAAGGACAATTTAAGGTGGCAATCCCACTTAGCAAATGCAAAGGATCCAAATTCAGGACAACACAACTTTTCCAGTTGCCCTTTATCAAAAAGGTATCTTCACTCCTGGAGAAACTGGGTGACTGAATTAGACACAGGCATGTTTGGGGGTCTCAGTACAGAGAAGCAATGTTCAGTTTGGAAAAAGACATCTCTAGTCTGTGCGGGGCTGGGAGCCTGATCATTTCCTGACAGCTTGGGAATAAATATCACCTCTTGGAAAGGAGAGGATTTGCAACTGTGGCTCAGTCTGGAAAGAGTACACACCTTGGGAACAAGATGTCCCATGATCTCAGTGGTGGTATACAGCAATATTTAGCTCCAGGTAGCATCTGCCAATCAGTACAAAGTGCTTATAGTTATATTGCTCCAAGAAGAGTCTACATCCATGACAGAAAGCCACAAAAACCCTGGTACATCTGTACATTACTCAACTGCTAACCACTTGCACAGCCAACCAGTCAGCTCGGTCTCCGGGGGAGGTCACTAGGAAGGTGTCTGGCTATTCCACAGCACCAAAGTAAAGCTCTTACTCTGAACCGTCCTCCGCAGGAGAATTGTACTTTCCATTGGGTATAGACAGAACCAAAGAAATCAGATGCTTAAACCCATATGATATGGAATCTACACCAATGCAGAGCTGCACCATGCTTTACCCATCATCTCAGAGCAGCCCTGTGACAAAGCCAGGAGCCCTCTGCCCATGGATAGGTGTTACAAGTGCCCTTCAAAACACAAATATGCTTCAATTTGAGCTACTTCAGAAGAAGTTATTCATGGAACACTCTAAAGATGGCACAAACTGCTGAGTTTCAATATCCCTCTCAAATTCCCTATGGTGGTAAGTCATGTTAGTATACTAAGCTTTGACCTGGAGAACCATGGCGCAGATGAAAGCAAAATTAAGTTGGCAGGCCTCAACTTTTTTCAGTTCCTAGAAAAGAGCTGCCCAAGAGAATGACCCCTCTATACAGTCTGTGGCTGTGACTGGCTGGCAGCTCCAGAGACAGGCAGGTCAGGAACAGAACAGGCCCTGGTGAGTCAGAATTGAATTAGTCTGGCACAGCTACACAGGAAGCTGAGGACCAGAGCTGCTGATGCTGTCAAGGACAGGACCAGAAGGCAGTAAGAGCTATATGGAGCCCAACAGAGGTGTAAGTAGGACAGCGAGGGCCGTGGAAGAGAATCTCATCCAATGTTTCTCTGCTCAAAGCTGCAGTGGGGGCACTCTGGCTTTCATTAGCTGGGGTGTTTTCTGGTCTGCATGCATGCAAGCAAGCTCAGTCATACAGCATCTCTTACCCAGCCTCCTCTCCTTTTCAGCCACGTCACCAAGGTCTTGCGGACAAACTCTCCCAGGCAGTCTACGATAGTGTGAACCATGGCCGGCTGTGCGTGCCGCACACAGTCCACTGACAGCCCAGCTGCCACAGCATAGAGAGACACCACCTTGCCCCATGTTATGCCTGTGAAAAGAAGAAACGTCATTCAGATTTAGACATGCACACATAGCTCAGGCTTGAATAATCAAAGAGCTCTCCTTCATTACACATGCCTATGCTGCATGTGTGCAGCTCCAAGTTCAGGTGCAACCAGAGTTCTGCACACTCTCTACTTGTGGGAGAAGAAATACTAGAGTACTAGGACTAGGGAAAACGCTCCACCTGGAGAAGCAGAATTAAATGATCTGACCTGGACATGGTTTGTCACCCTCCGTAGCACTGGCTACAGACCTTTGGAGAATGCAGCCCCAAGGTGTCATCAGAACAGGGAAAACGTGCACCACCATGGTTTATATTGTTGATAACTCTCAGCCATACACATGATGCACAGAAGGTGATTGAATTAAAAGAATTTGAACAACCTGGGGATTTGCCACCAGCACAACTCTTAAATACCCTGCAGACGAAGTGCTCCTGGATTTTTTAGATCAGAGGAGACTGTTCCAATATGATGTGCAAAGCACATCTCCAGTCTGTTCTTCCATAACACAAGAGCAGAAAAGGGAGGCAAAGGTACAGGGCCAAGGGGGTTGGTGTTCTTCTTGATGGAAGGAATACAACTCAGTCTCCACCTGAAAACAAGGTAGCTTCAAGAGTTTGGCCACTCTGCCTATAATCCTTAACATTGCATATCCTGTCCCGTTGAAGGCAGTGCAGGGACAAATTATCAGTCAGTTGTCTAATCTCCTAGAAAACAGCCTTCCTGCTAGGCTGACCTGCCAGCAGTGAACGCTCCATGGAAGCTGTCCCAGCAGCAGTCATCTTCCTGTTAAGGCTAGCGATAATCGCTTGAGCTCAGTTCTGGACAGTAGCCACCCTCCCTGGGTCTCCCTCACAATTTGCCTACACCACTGGGCATAAACTGTTCATGCTTAAACACCACAGCCAGCAGTCCCTCACCAGGCTTTTATCAGTGACCTTTTATCAGTGGCCTTTTATCAGTGACCCTTCTGCACCCATGCAGAACTACCACAGCCCAAAGGCACATGGATTTCCTTTGAATCTTCCAGGTAGTTGAATTCCCCCTGTACTTTATTATCTGGAATAGCGGTGTTTGAAAAGTAGACTGTGAGGTATTTTACAATGTTAGATCTTTATGGAATCCATCCAAAGTCTCTCTGAAGTGTAGCCAGAAGCCAGGTGAAGTTTCAGCATTTAAAAACCACGCAAACCACTTCTTGATGAGTTGCAACAAGAAAGGAGGGAGGTGAGAGGAAGGAAAGATTAGTTCAGTCACTAGATCTAATGACCAGGAGGGACTAAACACAGAACCAGAAAACTCGATGAGAAAGCAAACCCTTAAATATAATCAAAATGAAGCGTCTCTCTCTTTCCTTCATAGTACTCCAGATCCCCAGGCACCCTGATCCATCTCTTTGCAATGGAACTCCAGACTCCACACCACAGCAGAGCTCCCCACATTTCTTTAAAATACGTACAGATTTCATGTGCATTTCCACAACCCTTCTACTTAGTGCCTCAAAGGGACACTCACACTAACACTTCAGAGAAGCTATTGAAATGTCAGCCACAGCAATGGCTCGTTAGACTGAAAAAAACCCATTCCATGTTCCAAAAAACCCTTTTGCACTGATGCTCGGTCAAAATTTACAGATTGCTCTTTCGTAGCTTTGTAGCAACAGCAACAACAGTAGCTCAGTCTCTAGTAACGCTCTGTCCTTCTCCAGCGCTATCTCCAAGATCAGAGGAAGTTACTAATATAGCTAAATTGGCTGTTATTCTGGTTTTAGTAGGTTCTGCGGTGTCCCTTTCCAGAGCTGTCACTCAGGAAGTTCACTGCCTATGTGGTATTCGCACTGTTTATCTGTCTTTCTCACATTGTGTCACTATGACAGCCAGCAGAACAAGCCAGAAAGAGGTTATGAAACCACATGAGAAAATACTAGGCAGAAGGGTTCTCCTGGCAAGAAACAGGCTGTCCTGTTGCAGGTCAATACATCTCCACCCAATTAAAGAGGCTGTAACGCGTTACCTCTTGCTGAATACAATCTCCTGGACCAGAGCCTCAGCTGGCTTATTCTCAGCCTTAGTGTAAGTCAGTTTTGTACAGTTCTCCATCCCTGCGGAAATGTGGCTCCTTGCATCTTGAGTTACATGAACCAAAGTTACCCAGAAGTCCAGGGAAGAGTTCACTGACTTATTCCCAAGCTCTCACTGACAGTGCTCTTTCTTAAGTATCTGAAGCAAGCCTGTTAGGTATGAGGTGTTTACATGACAGTCACTAAGACTGACAGGGGGCTGAGTGCACCCCGGTAGAGCAAGAGAGCTGTAGTCTTGATTAACTTTGTTTTAAACCCAAGTTTCTCTTTCCAACAGAAGTGTATCCACAACCTATGAAAGATAAAGGCTCAACAGACCCATGATTTCCTTAATACACAGGAAAGCAGTTTGCCCTACAGATGTGTCAGTCCAGGAATCTCTTCTGAGGGAGGACAGAGAGAAAGCCCTTTAGCTCTGGCTTCCCTGCCAAGGTTGCTTCACAGTGGTGCTTGCTGCAGGACTTGTGCAAGGTGAACGCTTCCTCAGGACACTGACGGAGCCCCTCTCCCTTTCTCACAGTCAGCAGAAAGAGGGCAAGCTGTTGGCCAATGCTCATCATAGTGATAGATCTGAACGGGCCAGCAGCCACTTTCCATGATCCTCCTCTTTGCAGATCATTCCTATAAGGGTCAAACCAATTTGTCAATCTGCTTTTCCTGTTACTGGCAGAACTGGGCCACGAGGAAACCCGATTTCTCGGCATGGAGACCCGTATTGCCACTGCTAGAGGCAGAAGATGGAAACAGCATCTGGCTGGGCTCCTCACCTGAGACAGGAATGCACAGCTTATGCTCCTGTTCACACAAGAAGTTGTAGGGGAGCCATCAGACAAGCGAAGAGCAGACACCTCTAGCAGCTGCTCTAGACCAAAGCTGGGTCATGCCTGTGGCTGGTCTCTCTGCCCCAGGAGGGCTCCAGCAGCCACCCAGCCCCAGGCAGGGCAGGGGAACAGCTACAGCAGCCCCCATCTGCACTTTCCCAGCTCCATTAACTTTTCGCTCAAGAACTCCCTTGACAGGGTAAAGGAGCACAATCTACTGCGAGGGCAGTGTCTCTGCCCAATGTGATGTCCAGGCCAGGGTCAGAGTGACACTAGCTTCATGCATACCTTGGCATAAGCTGTAATTGCATCTGCCCAGTGCACATGAGCAGAGAAGACACATTGCTTTGCTCAGAATTCCTCAAAGGACTGGCTGCCATCCACATTAAGTGAAATGAGCACTCATCACCCATCAAGACAACCTACTCACAGCTTCCCATTGTTTGGACTAGCATGCACAGGAGCTAACAAAAGACGGAATGGAAAGCTGGCCCAGAAAGGAACAATGAAAAACACAGAAAGTTCTGAGAGATCTGCTCACAAAGATGGAACAAAAGGATATGGAAAAAGTGAAAAGTTGCTTAGAAGGCATTTCAAAAAATAAGAAATACAAGTTGCAACCCAAGGCCAGTCATGGAGCTGGAGATATGTAAACACTGGCGAGCACAGGGGAAAATGAATTAGCAGAAGACTGCTCTTGAAAGCGTTCCTGCTGCATAGAGGTTGTCTGCCCCAGGGGAGAGCTGAAGAAGCCATGAGACACAAGTGTTCAGAGCACTCCACTATCCAAGGTTACTCAAATAAACTTCCCCCTGCTCCACACAGCATCAAAGCCTAACTTGCAAATCAGACCTAAGAGAAACATGATCAAGGGCTACGTTTCAGCTACTGGGAGAATACAGCCAACACAATATACTCTCCTCTGGTGGACAGAAAGAAGACCAGAGGAATGTGTACAAGGCAGGAGGCTCAGCTCAGAAGGCCTAAGTGATAAGGAAGCTGTGGGACGCATTTCTAACAGCATTTGCTGCTGCAGGGGAAAGCATTTTGTCCTGAGCACCATCCCTGTTGTACAGGGTTCACTTGAGCCCAAGCACTCATGATTAAAAAGTGACAAACACCCAAACCAGTACAAGCTTTGCAAGAGCCCACATACCTGGCAGCTCTTACCAACCAAAGGAAACTCTTTCCTTTAGGAAGGGAAAATGCATCTCCATTTTCTGCTTCTGTTTTTCCACGGAGTGACCCCTTCCTTCTGGGATTTATTTAAACAGCTAATGTAAATGCCAGCTCAGCCAGGCCCCAATCCAAAGCCTGTTAAAGTCAGTGGAAAGTCTCCTGCTCGCTGCAGAGAAGCTTTGGACCACACACTAGAACCAGTGGTACTGTCCCAGAGGTGATGCTGCTGCAGTTCATTCAACATTCAAAGCAGGTCTGGCTTCTGCAGTGCCAGTCTCCAAACAGATGGGCTCTCATCACCCTCAATAACTAACAGGGAAGCAAAATACAGCTTAAGCCTTACCATGCTTTGTGAAATGCACGCTTTCTGCCTGTATTCTCAGGTGTTAATGTAATTGGGATTCAAGCTACACCAGAAAAAAGCCAAACCTGAGATAACTGTAATAGACACTCATCTGAAGTCAAATATAGCACAATGTGACCACGCACTGGAACCAGAAAGGATGCCAAATGTCCCCAGTCCATCTAGGGCTGGTGCTTAGTCAAGAGCTGTAGACTGTGGACAGGAAGCGAGCACAGCCAGCACTACATTGTGAAAACTGAAAGCCAGGCTAGAGTGTGGAAGAAGGCCATGTAAAGGATTAAGGAGAAGAGCTCTCCAGCAAGTTAGAGTCAAAATCCTCCCCTCCCTTGCTGGAAAGGCAATATGAGTAACTAATGGGGCTCCCCAGACTGTCTGGGCCCTGCAATATCAGACTGAAGCTGTTTTCTTAATAAACTGGACAGTGAAAACCATGCTGGAGATGCTTTAGCCATTGGTAATTGGCATGAAAACTCAGACTGCACTTGAGTCTCTGGTTTCCTCTGCTCAATAAGAGCCTCTTTGCTCTGAACTATGAAAAAAACAAGAATGAATGTCTGGCTGCCACAGCCAGCTCTGATTTGCTGGATTTAGCATTAAATGCTGAGTCTTGAGAACGCAGTTGGGATCCAGGAATGTTGAAAATCAGTGAACTCCTCCCCCTCTGCCGCTCATCAGCTTTCTAGCAAGAAAAATTACAGTTGATAAACCCAGTTGAGTACACAACCCCAGCCTTGCGCTCACAGGTTATCCTGTTGGCTGCTCTGAGGCAGAGATGGGAAAGAAGAAAAAGAGGAGCATACAGAGCACTGGGAAGGTTTGAATCCACCTCCTGTGCAGCCAGCCAACTGCCAGCCATTAATGCAGCATGATGTCCTCAGACAAGGGGCAGCACTGGCAACAGAGCTTGAGCCTGGGCTTCTACCATGTTCCCAAAGTCTTTACCATCATCAGCCTCAAATGGCTGAATCCAGATCCCATTCTTACTATCCTGAAACCCCCAACTTTAGAATCAAGAGTTACAATGTTTAGCTTTACATTAAACAAAACCTTTTTAAACCATCCACACTTTGCACTTGACTCCTGAGCTACGTTGAACAACTTCTTCTAGAGAACAGCTCTCATGAGGAGCGGCTGAGAGAAATGGGGTTGTTTAGCCTGATGAAGGGGGTGGACTCTTCATTAGGGACTGTAGTGACAGGACAAGAGCTAACGGATTAAAACTTAAACAGGAAAAGTTTAGATTGGATATAAGGAGGAAATTCTTTACTGTAAGGGTGGTGAGGCACTGGAATGGGCTGCCCAGGGAAGTTGTGAATGCTCCATCCCTGGCAG
>JAOEHY010036815.1:0-19542 GCA_025447955.1 Psilopsiagon aurifrons | reverse complement strand
CCCGGAGCCCGCCGCGCCTCCCGCTGCCGGCTGCGGCTGCTGCTGAGGCGGCGGCTGCTGCTGAGGGGCCGCCGCACCCGCCGCCACCGCCGCCATCTCAGGCTCGCCGCGACAACACGGGCGGGAGGGGAGGGGCGAGGACGGAGCGGCCCGCGGGCGCCGCTGGGACATGGAGTCCGCCCCGCCGGGGCAAGGCGTGAGCGCGAGGCCTCATGGGAGTTGTAGTCAGGCCCGCGGCCTCAGGGCGGCCCTGTGGCAAATGCTCGACTACATCTCCCAGAGGTCTCTGCGGCGGAGCGGCGCGGTCCGCCTGCCCGGCCCGCCGCGGTGCATTGTGGGACGGGAGCTCCAAAATGGACAACCCCAGGGATGCGTCAGGTACCGTGCGGCCCTCCGCTGCCTTCCCCACTCCCTGTCCCGCTGCCTCCGGTCCTTGCCCCGCCGCCTGCAGCGCTCTCCCCACCACTGGTGGTGCCGGGGTCCGTGGGAGGGGGCCCCTGTGTGTGTGCGGGGTGGAGAGCAGAGGGGGCCGGTGTGTATGGGGGGGTGTTTGTGGTAGCTCTCCTCTCCCCCCGCCCGCCGGTGGCTGCCTTGCCTCCAAGAAGCCCCGAGCCCCTCAGCGCTCATTCTGATCCTTCTCCCCTAGGGAAGGCGAGCCGGTGGTTTGGGGTCGCGCAGTCGAAATCTGCCAAGACAAACGTGAATCTTCTGCACCAGGAGGAGTTGATAGCGCAGAAAAAGAAGGAAATCGAGGCCAGGCTTGAGCAGCAGGCGAGGCAAAAGTGCCCGAGCATCCCTCTCCTCGGAGAGTACGTGGCATTGTGGTGCTGGGAGCTTTGCTGGCGTGAAAGGGGCGCGTTTGGGAGATGAAACTGAAGAGAGCAGCTTTGCACAGCTCTTGCACCTAGGGGTGAATACTGAGAGAGGTGAAATCGGGGATTGAGTAAAGATTAGAATATGATGCTTCTGCAGTAGTTGGTCTGGGAAGGCAAGCATGGCTATATGCTAACAGCAGTCATGGTTTTAATAGGGTATTATTGCATTTTTCTTCTGCTTCCTATTTTTCTCTCTCTTACACTCATTACCACAAAGAATTGGTGCAGTTTCTGGTTAAATGCTTCCCAGGGACAAGAAGTAATCCTGTTTCAGCACAGTAGTAACTAAGTCAGGTGGAGAGTGTGGGTGTGTGCTGTAAGCAGAGAGCTGAACAGGTCTGGTTTTTTTAGGAAGTTTGATGTCTTCTCCACATTAGATGAGGTTGGTGGTGGCTGATGTGTCTGTGTGAGGGGGGCTGGGGAGGATGATGAGCACCATCACCTGCTTTTCTTTTTCTACTCAGAGATGACGGTACTGAGAATGAAGCCTCTGTTTCCAACAAGTTTGTTAATGATGGCAGTTTCCTCCAGCAGTTTCTCAAGCTGCAGAAGGAAAAGTCAAGTACTGGTAGGTCAACTTCTGAGCAACAGGAGGCCTTTCTTCTCTTGATGATCCCAGCTTTGTGTGAGCTGCCTCCATATATGTTCCCTTTAAAAACCCTGCTATGAGTTGTTACCAGTAGGAGTAAGTTCTAAAGCAGTCATGACTCCTTCAAATTTGGCTTACAGAGATGTGATAGGGAGGTTTGCCTACTCTTTGCCTGCTTTAAAGAAGCAGCACTGCTGCTGTGTAAAAAAACATCCCAGCTTTCATTTTACCCTGCGGCTTTTACCAGTGTCTTTAACTTACTCTGAAAATAATGGTCTGTTGCAGCTCTCGCTGCCTGAGATGTTGTTTCTAACCTGAGCTTAAAGGATGCACAGGAATTTTTTTTCCCTCATTCTTTTCTAAGAAACTCCCCCGAGTTCTACTGAGAACTCGGCAACTGCTTCAGCAGCAAATGCTGGGAAGAAGCCTGGGCTGTTTGGGAAGCGGGCCGGGCAGGTCCTGAGCAGCATGCTGCACCAAGCACGGAGCTCCTCCCAGCCCAGACAGACCCCAGGCACTGCCCGTCACAGTGTCTTTCAGTCGCCAGATGAAGATGAGGAGGAAGATTATGAGCAGTGGTTGGAAATTAAAGGTAAATGACGCTTTGTGCTCTGCCTTGGTTTGAGGTGCAGCTCACCCTAGTGCTAGAGGTGGAGTGTGGGAGCAGCTGTCCTTCAGTGGAGGGTGGCTTTTCCTTATGCTGTGGGGTGGTATTCCTCTGTGCTGACTTCTGCATCATCAAATGGAAATTACAGCAGTTAATGCTGGGGGGCTCCTCCAAAGCTTCAGCAGAGAAGCTGAGGACTGAATGCTGGGAGGTATTCCTGATCCAGCCTGAGCTTGGGGTGGGAGAGGGATCATTTGCCATAGTTAGATTGGGTTTGTGCCTAGAAAGATGAGTTTTCTCTGAGTTCCCAGGGCAAGTGCTTCACCACCTCTGTGAAAATCACCTGTAGAGACAAAAGATGTTTTACTCCTGATGGAACTTGATTGCTTGCTCATCATAAGAATTCTGCTTTGGTACAACTGACATTTATTGTGCCTGTTGCTGACCTCTCTAGACATTGCAAATAATGCTTGTCTTGAAAATGGAGCTTTAGCCTTTTTAGTGATAGAAAATGAAGAGTTTGGGAGTGGTTGTGTAGAGGGGGGAAGCTCTGTGTGGTAAATAATAGGGTGACATGGGGGGCACAGAACTGAAATCAGAGTTTCTGCCACTTTCCAAATTTCCACTAGAAATTCTCCCCTTTAGGTCCTGCCTGCTTGAAGCAGGATAGAAAAGTAGTGAGGAATCTTGCAGCATTTAAATAACCAACTTGATCTGGCTAACCCAGGCCTGGAAGCCCAGGGGCAGATTTGCTTAATAATCCGCATTTCATTTGTGTGCATTAATCAAGTATAAAATGAGATTGGAGTTGCTAAATAAGTCACACTGAGCTTTGTGTCATCGTTTATTTCATTCTATGGTTACAAAACTATATCCAGCCTTTTCTGCTGGGATTTCAAAGAGCATCATCTTGGCAAGTGTGAACTTAAGCATGAAATGCACTGCAGGAATGTGGCTGCAGTGAACAAAGATGGATTACAGACCCTTAATTCTGTGTTTAGTTCCCATTGGATCTGTCCTGCATCTACTCTGTAACCACTGTCGGTGTTGGTGCATTTCTGCCTTGGCACAGAAGCCAAAATACAGTTTCTTGGAGACTGAGCTCTCCTCTCCAGTGGGATTCCCTCCAAGCAAGAGTTGAGACATGGGCATATGCCAGTAGGAAGAGCCACATGCTCCAGCTCCACAATCTGCCTCTGGTAGCTGGGTACAGAGTGATGTCTTGGGAACTGGAATCTGTATTGATGAGTAATGTGGTGGTTAAAGTCAAATCCTTGTTCCTCCCCATTGTATTTTGTATGGAGTGGAATTATCAGAAGCAAATGATGTTGCAGTTCAAATTGTACCCTCAACTGTGGACATCCAAATGTGAGGCTTAGATAGACATAACATGAACTTTTTGCTAGGGAAGCTGACAGAAAGCTGGGGGTTGTAAGTTGTACAGCTGAGTAAGACTGGATCCCCCATTTTATCCTTTCTCTTCCCATTCCCGTTCTACTTTTGTCTGCCTCCATGGTTCTTAGAAGTAATGTACCTGTTGCCTGTTTGGTGTGTGAGTTGAACCCCAGTACTGACAGCTGCTTAAAAGTTTTACCCCCAGAGGATGCGGACACCCGGGCATTGGTGGAAAAGCTGGCTAGGTTCGTGGCTGAAGGGGGACCACGGTTAGAGAAGGTCGCTATGGAGAACTACAAGGATAAACCAGCCTTTTTGTAAGTGTGGTCATTGCAACTCTTATCTTCCAAAGCACAACCCCTCTCTCTTTGTAGGAGAAAAAGAGCCTCGTGGATAGAGTGGCTAAGCTACAAGTAATGGGTTTATTTAGTAATTGCTGGGGAAACTGAGGCAGGAAGAGAGGTGCTGAGGAGGCAGATCAGCCAGACCCAGGATACAGCCAGGGGGTCTGGCTGTGCCTGGTGAATGCCCCGTACATGGGATATGGCCTTGATCTCAGACCTGCTTCTGTCTCCTCTGCCATTGTGTGGCTGGGAAGAGAATTCCCTGCTTGGTCAGAAGAAACTTCCTTGTTTCCCTTCACGTGACACGCAGAATTTGGATGCAAGTCCGTAGATTGGAGCTGTGTGTATTTACACGTGTTGAAGATCTTGTAGCCCACATTTTCAGTGTGTTCTGAGTAACTGATTTGTATTTATTTGCATTTGGGCTGTTTATATCCCAGTGTATCAATATTTGTATGGTGGTTGCTGATGCACGTATTTTGTTCTTTTTTCCTCCATCTCCACGCCAGGTTTTTGCATAATAAGGACAGCAGAGAATTCCTTTACTACAGAAAGAAAGTGGCAGAGATAAGAAAAGAGAAACAAAACTTTCGGCCTCCCCCTCTTCCGAAAGGTAATTGAGTGGGATCTGGAGAGTGTGAATTGCGCATGTTCAATTTGTCCTCTTCACTCTCTGGAACTGCTTGTTGGGGCTGTGCTGGAAACACTTGGAGTGGAGATTTGGCTGTCAGTTGAATTTCAAGAGATCAAACAGCACCATGAAAGTGGTGCCAAAACCGGTTGTTTCCCGAGCCCACAGCATCCTGTCCCATGCTCTGTGTAAAGGTCTCTTGGAAGAGATTTTCCTTCTACTTCTCAAAAATACTTCAAGTGAACTAAAATGATTCTCCAGTGTGTGTGTTCTGGAAAGTTTCAGCCCTGAAAATGCAGTTAGAAGTGGTTTATCTCAAATGTTCTTATTTGATTTATATAAATGGAAGTGGTTGGTTTGTTGACCATAATCCCCACTTCTGCTGTTGTTTCCTTCTCTGAAGCTTTTCTTTTCTGCTCGGGACATAAATCCTTGCACGTAAGGGACTGTTTTCAGGTGGGAGAACAGCAGAAGTGGCTGAGCTGCCAACACACAGGTGTGTGAGCAGTGGGATCTGGTTAACTGTGGTGAGACACAAACTGTCGAGGGGGTGAAGTGTGGTCTGTGGGCCAGGCTTTTATCAGTTCCAGCCCATCCTCTGTTTGAGGCCTTTCACGTGGCCCTGGCAAATCCCTCAGCCTCTCTGTGTCAGCTTCGTTTTCTGTGGAGAGGCGTCTTCATGCAATTCAGCTGTCTTGCTGAGGAGTGAACATCTCAAATCATGGTTGCAGGCTGAAAGAGCTTGTTACCAATATCAACTAACTGATCCAGCAGCTTGGAAGCTAAGCAGTATTAGCCATGCTTTACAGGTGTGGAATATTGAAGCAAGGAAAGGTTATGACTTGGCTATGGCTTACAATTATGTCTTCTGCCTCCTGGTCCTGTGCCAGCACTTTGGAGTACTGGCACTGGTACTGTGCAGGTAGTAAATGGTATATAAGGCTGTCATGGCTAAATAACGTATTTGTCTGTCTCATTATAAACATTAAGTATGCTTGAAATATTAATGAGGGCTTCTCTGTTCCTTTGGATGAGGGCTGCAGTAGCCTCCTCTTCCAGGTGAGGATTGGGACCATTCCATGGAGAACTTCCTCTGTCCTCCAAGCCTCCCTTCAAATGACTAGTAGAGGAGTGTGACGGTGGTACAAGTTTGCCACTTTTGTAAGGCTTTCCCATTGCTTCTGAGGACTTGAGTGGCAAAGTCTTTAACTAGAAATGATTGTGAGTGCTGAGGTGTCACCCTGCCCAGGGCAGAAACTGCAGCAGAGAAAAACAAGGGTCCACCTTTGGACACAGAAGCTGGTTTGTGTGTTAATCTGCTCTCATCTTGCTCCTGGCACAGGGGAAGCTGCTGTGTCAATGGGCACTCCTCTGGTTACAAAGTCATTGTACAACCTTATGCAGAGTGATGCTTTTTGTACTCTAAACTCTTATGACTGTTGCTATGTAATATTTCTAAAACTTAAACCCGACCTTTTGCCCTTATTCTGCTCTTGGAGTTCTTAGACCAGATAGGCTTTGACTGTTGCTTGTGTGAGTTGGGCGCAGTACTGACAGCCTGCTTAAAGTTTCACCCCCAGACGACGAAGAGATAAAGAACTCTGCAGAGAAACTGGCCAGGTTCATAGCAGCCGGGGGGCCAGAGATGGAAGCTATTGCTGTGCAGAACAACAGAGAGAACCATGCTTTCAGGTAAAGGATGAAACCTGCTGCTCACTGGAATGTTGCGGGGCTCTTTTTTTAAAGGGGAATTGTAGCCAAGCTTGAGATAACTCCGAAGTCACAAGGACAGTGTGCTTCTGTAGCACTGACACCTGAACGTTCTCAAGCTTCACAGTTTAAATCAAGACACAGGAAAAGAGAGAAATCAATTTGCTTTCCCCAAAATCAAGGTGCAGCTTCCACCCCTCCTCACCTCCTTTCTGTTGCAAGGTACCAGTATGATTCTAACCTTTCTGCTTCTCCATGTAGCTGTGTTTTGGTGTGGGATCCCAGCTACCGCTCAGCCACTGCTGCCCAATTAATTTCCTGGGTTGCCCTTTGCACAGCATCCCCACTAACGTGCAGTTAGCATTCCTTGTCTGTTAGGTCTCCCTTTGGAATCTCTTTTTCAGCCTTTCAGATGTGAACCGCTCTCTTCAGTGCCCACTGATAGTTGTTTAATGTCTCCCTTTGGTCTCATCCATGTTTCATTTTTCTGCTCCTACCAACAATTGGATGTGTTCTGTGGAAGTGAAGTGGTGCTCAACGAGCCTGATTCTGTTGCTCACATCTCGGTGCTTTATTGGCTGCTATCTGGCCCTCTGGGGTGCTCCCTTTGTGTTGTGGGTTCCATTAGGCAGATGTGTTGATAGCTGAGCTCTTGCAGGATTCACTTTAAGACCCTGCTGTGACCCTGCTGGACTGCTCCCACCTGAGCGCAGTCAAGTTCAACACTCGCTCCTCTGTTAGGATTTCATTAGGTTTGCCATAGGGAGGGCCCCATCCTGCCCTCTTTGAGGTCCTGGAGCAATCCTTAATGCTGATACTCAAATGGAGGGATACAAGACCATGTTTGAGTTTGCTCATGTGTTGTGCAATGATAGATGGAGAAGGCCTGTCATCTCTTAGGTTTCCTTGTGGGACCAGACACTATCCTGAGGAGGGGTTACAGCAAGAGTTATACTGGTGCCCTGTAAAGAGAAGATTGTAGAGGACTTGGGAATAAGCAGGATTTCTGGATGAAGAATTGAAACTGGAGTGAGCTCAAAAAGAGAATGCGTTTGTAACCATCATTGTATTGCCTTGTGTTTCATTTCACACGTTGCTGCTGGAGGATTGTTCATGTTCTTCCTCCAGGGACCAAGGAGATTTATTTCACACAAAAGGTCAGAGATGCCTGTTTCTGGAAGGGATAGCAAATAAAGCAGTGGGGTTTGCGTGTCAGGGAACAGAAGGAGCAATCATGATCTAATCAAGCAGATGGGTAATGTCAGTGCTTTTAGCTTGACTAGAGAGCTGGGGAGCAGTTTATAGGCTGTGGTTTGGCATTCCCACTGGTAAGACCTGAATGTTTGGGAACTGCAACCTGACATGTTGTGGGGCACTTGCAGTTTTCCCATTCATCTTCCAGAGGCAGGTGGATGCGGGGGGAGGATCTTGCACTTCCACAAATGTAACATGTGCTTAGTTGGCAGCAGAAATAGTTTGTGAATGGAAAATGCACTTCCTGATCCCAAAGGAAACCTTGCAAAAGCACTTGGAGCCCTGCATTACATGCCTGCACACACAGGATGGTGCTGCAGAGCAGGGAAGTGTGGGGAAGGCTGGTTGTGCAAGAGCAGCGCAGCAGAGAATTGCCCTGACCAAACTGTGCTGTACTCAACCCCTGCATAGCCCTGTTCAAGCTAAACTCGCTGCTTTTGACTTCTTGACAGGTTTCTATATGAGCCAAACAGCAAAGCTTACAAGTACTACAAGCACAAGCTGGAGGAGTTCCGGAAGGCCAAGAGCAGCCCTGCAAGTGCCCCTTTGCCTGAAGAGCCCAGTCAGAAAAGGAAGAGCAGCCCTGAGACATCCCCATCAGTTATGTGCTTGCCAGCTTTGCCTTTGCCCCTGCCCTTGTCCTCAGCTTCACCATCATCCTCCTCTACAACTGCACCTGATGAGACAGCTGCAGCTACTGCTGCAGGCACTATGAAGAAGAAGCGGAAAAGCAGGTGGGGGCCAGAGGAGGAGAAGGTTGAAGTACCTCTGCCTCAGTTTGTCCAGCATCTGGAGGCTCCCTCCCTGCTCACAGGTTAGTGGAGGTGCATATTGTGGTGAAGAGCTGTTCTTAGCACAGCTGGCTTTGCAAAGAGAAAATCCAGTGAGTCTTATCTGCTGTTGTAATCTCCTTGGTTGCCAGCCCCTATCTTTCAGCTGGGCCTAGCAGCTAGCTCTCCCCTGGGTGGAAACCCAGATAAACCACTTTATCTTGCTGACACCAGGGATTGGATCTTATCGTTCTCCAGATACCTCTGAAACCCTGCTGTGCTATAGCTCATTATAGCCTCAGCCTCTATGTTGTTTAGGGCTATTTCACTTCAGGAAGAGAGTCTGTCAGAAAACAACTATCAAAGGTTGAACTGTGCTTATTCCCCCTGGTGGGATAAAATCCTTGTGCAGCACTTCCATCTCCCTCTAACCGATCAGAAGGCTAAATGGGAATAGCTGCTCCCCAAGTGCTGGCGGACACAAGTGACTTCCAATTTATACCCATTTCAGTTCATTTGATTACAGATGAGCTTCATGGTTCACAGCCAGTGTTGGGGCTCATGCTCCTGGTACTTTACCGGCCAGGTTCACCTGGGAGGTGCAGCTGTTTGTTTCTGGAAGAGAATTCTCCCAGTCGGAGCCCTTCTCAGGAGCTGTCAGAGGCTAAACTCTGGTGCCCATCAGTGCATGTGCAGTAGGTAATGAGGCAGAGCTGCATACAGAAATGGAGTCCCTCAAGAACAGCATCCTTTGTGTGAGCTGCAGGATGAGCCCACAGATAATTCTCAACACACGGGCAGCCTGGGCAGTTCATTGCTCCAGCAAGTGTATGGGTCTTCTGCTTTGGCTGGGTGTTAAAGAGGTGACTGCTCAGCCCTTCGTGTCTTTGACCGTTAGGCTTGGGTAAGGTGTAGGGTACGTGCTGTAGTGTCTGTGGCTCTGCAGAGGGCTCCATCTCCTAATCCAGAACTTCAAATGGAGATGGAGTTCCTATGTGGTTCTTCTGATCACAGCCCTATACAGAAGTCTTGGCTGTACATCTCATAGGTACAGGGCAAGGTATCCAACCTGGATGGATTCATTTGACCTTGAATTGCTGCTTGTACCTCTAGAGTACTTGTTTTGCAGGCAATAACTAAGCTTCCATGGTGTAGCTGGGCAGGTGCTATTGAAACAAGCCTCAGGTTCTGTCTTCGTACCCCCTGCTGCAGTGGGGGAATGCAGGGGTGTCTGTGTGCTCTTTCCAGCATGCTGCCTGCTGAAAATCCCCACTGGCTCTTTCAGCCTCCCCTTCATTAGACAGGGGCATGCTTGTGTTCGGGCTCACTTTCTGTGGGGCTTTGTGTCAAGTAGAAGAAAGGGACAGCAACCAATTTGCGAGGCAGAGCAAACCAACGCTTAGCAATGTGTTCATGCTCTGCAGGGGGAAGGGTTTGGTTTTTTCAGCTCAGATGGACTCTTCCCTTTTGAGAACTAATATCTTCAACCTGACAGGTGGAAAGAATTCCAATGACCCGTCTGGTCCTGTGGAAGGTTAGAGTTGGACAGGATGCTTTGGTACCTCAGTATCTACATCTTTAATCTGTTAGCAATAGTTTTGGGTGAGTGGAAGACTTTTCTGATTCTTTTCCTTTCTACTTTTAGTAATAAATCAGTATCATGAGAAAGTGTGGCCCTTGTGGACAGAAATAAGGCTTCTCTTTTTGATATCAAAACCCTTAACTGCATACATCCTGCAGAGTCTAACACAGCTGCAAAATGGAACAGAGCAGAGATACTGGGATTAGGAAACTCTGGACTAATGGGAAATTACAGGCTGTCATCAGAACTCCGTGAAAGCTAATACTGGATTGCTTTGGGTCTGATTAGTTTTAATTGAGTGAGATCTTCAGGCTGTGAAGTGAAAAATCAGGCACTTCTGTATTGGGATTTCTCCTGCTGTCCTTAAAGGATGTTCACTGCTCTTGTAACAGGCTCCTCTTCCAGCATGTGGGAAAGGGATAAACCTTCAGGTAGCCTCCTGCCAATGCTGCAGATAGACTGCACCATTAACCCTGGAGGCAAAGCTGATGTCATTCCAGGGAAACAAATGTATTTTTCCCAGGCCTGCTGAACATGCAACTGGAAAGCAGCTCCTTATCACACAGCCTTTGCCTGTGCTAGCCCAGTGGAAGGAACTTCCAAATCTTATCTATTTGTATGCAAATTCACTGACCTTATTTACAAAGAGGCTTTTCTGTTTTGGGGTGGAGCTCTGCTTTTTCTGTCAACTTTGCCTGTGTTGTGCTGCTTTGGGCCCAGCCTCCAAAAATACCTCCCAGAGCTGAATTTCTGCAGTGACTTTCATCATCTCTCAGCAGAAAGCACCAGAGCAGTCAGAGAAACCAGATGTAGTTTTAGCACAAGAAGAAGCAATGGCATATGCTTTCTGGGAAGGAAAAGAAGATGCTCCAGTCCCACCTTTCTCCTTTAAGGGGGTTGAATATATGCTGGGTTAAGGCAGCACCTCGTGGGGCCTCTAGAGCCATGCCTGGCTCTTAGCCTGCGTGTTTGTGCAGTTCAGAGCTGAGCCAGAGAGCTCCTGACCTCTGTGAAGGGCAGAGACTCTTCCTCGGTGCATTCAGAGGAAGCTTTCCTATGCCTTGACCCAGGGGGTGAGGCTTTGACTGGGGTTGATGCTGAACTACCCCAGTCTCATGTAACATGTGGGGCCAGATGCTTTACGTGGCACAGGCATAGTGTGTTCATAAAACTGTTTCCAAACCTCAGTGCTCTCCCAGACACAAATCAGGTTGTTTAGCAACAACAGAAGGGTTTCTTTTCCTAGTTGGTCTTACTTCTTGGGAGCTAGAAGTGCTTATCCCAGTACCAAGCGCAGCATAACCCAGCTTCTTGCTTCTGTCCCCTTGGAAAACCTCTTGCAGTGTTTTACATAACTCTTTCTGCAGAGTTGACTCCCAGCTCTGATGTGAATGTGCAGAGGCTGTAGCTGCAGGAGGGAGGGTGGATGTGCTGGTTTCTGCTCTCCTTGGGAGCCTGGAGTTAAGGAAGCTGCTTTCCCATCCTGGAGTCCTCAGCCCAAAGCAAGAGGGGTGAGGAGAGTGCTCAGATCAATTGCCCTGAGTGCCAGTGAGAGGAAGGGAGCTGCTGACCCCTGGGGCCCCATTACCATATTGCGTAGACATTTGGTGTCATGAGCAATGATCTTGCTATTATCAGGCTTCATAATTAATAGATGATGAATAAGTAATGAAGCATCATTTAATTGTAGTCTGGACTTGCACTCAGATGGAGGCTTTTGCAGGCATTAGGAGGAAGATATCCTTGCCTTGTACTGAAAAATGCAGCACCCTTTGAAGTGTGGGTTTGTGTCTTCATTTAATCCCTTAAAAATTTAATTGTTGGGATCTTGGCTCTGCGGTGCTGTAGAGGGAAGCTGCCAGCATTGCTGTGTAGAGCTGAACCAACTTTGCAAGGCAGTCTTCATGAGAAATCTCTCACAGTCCCAGCAGTGTTTCTATTACTTTCCTTCATGGTACTGCAATTCCAAATAGGTTTCCTTCCCCCCTTCCTCCCCCACCCCCGTCTATTTGCTTGTCATTTGAACTCCAAGTACTCTGTGGTCATTTTAATCCCATAGGTGCCCTGCCCACATAATGTTAATGTCTAATTTCAGGGCTTACCTGATAAACCAGCAAAAACCATTCCAGAGGAGGAGCATCCAAAAGGGGATACTGCAGAAAAACGAGGCTACATCAATGGGATTGTCAAGCAGGAATGTCAAATGCCCCCTCTTTGAAAGCAGGGGCACCGTCCCTGGCAATGCAGCTTGTGGGCATGTAGATCAGAAGCTAAAATTCCCTTGGGGAATAGCAGCTTCCAAAAGCAGCACAATGCTCAGGTCTGTGTTCCGCTGTGCTCATTTGCTTTTTAGTTGGAGTGAAGTTGCTGTTTACATAGGAATCAGCAGACACTTGGTGCACAGGTTGAGCAACAGGCTGACAGGCTCAGGTCTGTTGGTGATCTCATGCTGAGTGGCTAATAGCACCTTTTACAGGCCTGGGCTTCACCAGGAAGCCTTTTGAGGGGAATGGATGGTTCTTGAAGCATGGTGTAGCAGATTGCCATGCAGTGTGACCATGAGGATGTGAGAGGCCGGGACCAGGGTGAGGAAATACTGAGTTGGATGATCTGTGGCCATTCTTGCTCCTGTGGTTCCTACGTCCCACTAGGCGCTTGTTCTTCTGTTACTGCTGAAACCATGGAATGAATGTAAACCTTCCTGGAGGGCTCTTCAGCTGTAGGTTCACTGCTCTCAATGGCTGCCTCATTTCTGAAAGTCTTTAACATGTGCTTATTACAGTTCAGGACCTCAAGGGTCTTGGTTATGAAAAAGGGAAACCAGTTGGTTTGGTGGGTGTGACGGAGCTCTCTGAAGCCCAGAAGAAACAGCTGAAGGAGCAGCAGGAGGTAATGCCCTGAAATGATTTCCAAATTCATACTGTGTTGCAGCATGACTGGCTTAGGTGGGAGAGTGGAAGTGGAGACAGCAAAGAAACTTCACTGGGGCCCACAAATAAAGCTCTAGGATTTGTGCTGAATGCCAAAGAATCATGATACTGCAGTCAGCAGAAACTGGAGAGGACTTTGGGGAATATGAATGAAGCCAACCAATTGCTGTCCTACCAAACTAAACCCCCAGATCTATAAGGTCTCTCGTGTCACATCTGCAGCTGGTTATATATTGTTCCAGCAGTGGGGAGGAGGGGAGTGGAGACTTGGAATTTTGGGGGGAATCGGAGCAGAATTGGCTTTTGCCAGAATGTGAGGGTGATGTTTAAGCTGTGTGGGGGTGAGGAGATGGCAGCAGTCCTCAGTGTTAACATCAAGGTTGCCTCTGTTGGAGCAGCCAGTACATAATACATAATGCTCCTCTTCGATCTGGGAAGTGAGTGGCTGAGATCAAGCAACAGCGCTCATTGCCTGTGGGGATTTAGAGTTGTCATAACCTGTGTGTGTAGGGCAGCTGCGGTGGGTGCAGGCTCTGCTGCAGAGCGCTGTGTGGCCCTGGCACTCTGCTGCCTGCAGTGAGGGTCTTACTGAGTGCACTGTTGCTTCTCTTCCTCTAGATGCAGCAGATGTATGATATGATCATGAAGCACAAGCAAGCCATGCAGGATATGCAGATAATGTGGGAAAAGGCAATCCAGGAGCACCAGTATGACTATGACAGTGATGAAGAGGTGGACAGTGAGCTGGGAACATGGGAGCACCAGCTTCGACGCATGGAGATGGATAAGACACGAGGTGTGTAGGGAGCTGCCATGCAAATGCCTTATTGACTCTGTGGTTGCACAGAGCCCTCCAGAGGGAGATGTCTGAGATGACGTTGTTGTCATGGGAGTTGCAGGGTCACTTTTCACAGCTCTGTGCTGTGGCTTCCCTGCCTGTTGAGTGGAGATAATCACCGTGGGTTGCTGTGAGGCTTCATGCTTCACAAACCCTCTGAAATTCAAAGTCAGAACACTGTCTTATTGCTGTTTCACTTCTCTTGGGTAGAGTGGGCTGAGCAGCTGACCCAGATGGGCAGAGGGAAACATTTCATCGGAGACTTTCTTCCACCTGATGAGCTGGAGAAATTCATGGAGACGTTCAAGGCACTGAAGGTGAAGCAGCCAAATTCAGATCGGTGACAGCACTTCACATTGTCTTGAGCCGGGAGGGAAAGGTCTCAAGTGTGCTTAGCCCTTTGTCACAGCACTTAGCTCCCTCACAGCCTTGTGGCACTTCTGCCCTTACCCTGAGAGCTCTGTTCCTTCTGGAGGAAACAAAGGGCAATAGCAAAGTAGACAGCAGACTGCTGGGACAGGATCTGGGGGTTAGCTGTAGTTGCAGAGCAGCCTCTTGGTTGCACCATGGTTTGGCTGTTCCTGTTTCAGACAAGTGGTTGCTGATGCCAAGCAAGGAAAATGTGAATTTTTATCTAGATGAGTGCAGTAAAGTGAAAATATAAAACCTACAAAAAGCTTATGCAAAGCAGTTCAGTACCTGCCAATTCTTCCTAAACTGTAGGACTTCTTGATGCTGGCACATCCCTCTCGCTGTTTCCGTGTTGCCAGCATGGGATCTGATGTTCCCTGGAGATTCCGACTTAAGTAAGAACTGTATCTGAAGCTTGAGCCAGGGAGCAACTTTGAATTCAGGAGCTAAATATTTCTCAGCTTAATCTCACAGTGGCATTCCCTGTTTCTTGCAGATTATTCTGGGGTTGGGCAGTGCTTTATCATTTACCTGCTTCCTTCTCTGTCGTGGTGCAGAGCTGGAATCCCAAGGAATGGTGTTAGTTGTTAATTCTTGCCAGAGCCACCCTAACTTGGAGTAGCTGAAGCTGGTTTTCACTTCCTCTGCCCCACAAAGAGAAAAGAGTAATCAACAGTTCCTTTTGTGCCTCTGCAGGAAGGACGGGAGCCAGATTATTCCGAATACAAGGAGTTCAAACTGACTGTGGAAAACATAGGTTATCAAATGCTAATAAAGATGGGCTGGAAGGAAGGCGATGGACTCGGTTTGGATGGACAGGGGATTAAAAACCCAGTCAGCAAGTAAGCAGAGTCCTTCTACTATTGATTTAGTCCTTTTCTCTTGGGCTGGTAATTGATGCTCCTTCCCAGGCCTACTGGAAGCAGCTGCAGTGAATGTGAGTGTAATTCATCACTGGAGCAGAATATGGAATCCTTGCAGCAAAGGAGAAAAATGCTTTCTGATTTCTCTGGAGCTCCCCCCCCCTCCCCCCCAACACAGGGCCCGGATTTGTTATGTTATCTCAGGCAGGAGCAGTGATCTGAGCCAAGAGAGTTTTGATTCTAATCTCAGTTTGCATGCTGAGCTCTTCTGGGAGGTGCTGGCTCCCCAGTTATGAAATGAAGGCAGTACTTGTCCACACCTCCCTGCTCCCAGGACGTGTGAGGATTAAATCCTGTCTTTAAAGTCATAAATTAATTTCAGTATTCAAGAACGTGCGTTTTGCATCTGAAGCACAGTTGGTGCCTGCTGATTAGTCCCCGGTGTACTGTGGGTGAAAGGATGCTACTGCTGGACCTTTGCTGGAAAGATGCTTCAGTCCAGATCAGAGCTTTGTGTGAGATCATGCAACTGCCTTGATGTCACTCTTTAGTACAGAAGTTTTCTGATTTGATCACACTTTGTATATAACCAAGTATAATGAGTTCTATCCAATAATAGATGAGCAGCTCTTTTTAGGTAGCTCATCTGTTGGTAACATATGCTGAACTTCAAAACCCAATATTGGGGCAGGAAGTTCTCTGAATTGGGTTTTTTAGCATTAGATCCTTTTAGAAATAGCAGTTGTTTGTTTACTGCACCATGGAAAGTCTCTCTGCAAAGCAGTTCTGCTCTTCTCTTGCAAGAAGAACTCTTTGGCAAAATGCTTATTGGGTCAGAGAAGTTCTATGGTAAGAGATTGCTATAATCAAACCAGCAAGGCTTCCTTCTGATGCTCCTAGAATTGGTAGGAAGGTGCTGCTGCAGAGGGAAAGGAATTGCTGCTGCTTCTGGAGTGGAGGAATAGGAGGCAGGTACATCTAACAGATCTGTGTGCCTCCACCCAGTGAGGTACAGATGGAAGCATTTGGTTGCCAAAGGTGAGTCTGCCAGCCAGAGCACTGTTCAGCAGGGAGGCATCCAAACCACAGATGCTATTTCTCTTCCAGCTGTAAAAGGTTAAGCAAATATATGTTGACACCCCTGCTTCCATCTAACAACAGCAAGCATCATTGATTCAGAACGGCAGTGTAGCAACATGGCAAATGCAATAAGCTGCTCAGTATTAGCTGTCTGTCTTGATGCAGCACACTCTGCATGACGACGTCCAGTGCCCCCTGATGCCTGTCCCCCAGCTCTGCTGACAAGAGGCAGCAGGCCTTTCTGGGGAAGGGAAAAGGAAGGTGATCTGTCCTGTCTTTGTTCCCCCTTTCCGCACAGGGGAACTGCTACTGTGGATGGAGCTGGCTTTGGCATCGATCGTCCTGCTGAGCTCACCAAGGAGGATGATGAGTACCAAGCATTCCGTAAGCGAATGATGCTCGCCTACCGCTTCCGACCAAATCCATTGGTAAGGTGGTCCCAAAACGAGAGCAGGCACAGTGACAAACCCACTGAGGCTTCTGTGTGTGTCTCGTAAGGATGGGGGTGTTTCTAGCACTTAGCCAAGAGAGCAAATGCTGTGAAAGTTTCTCTTTTGATTCTGCTCTCATGCTGAATCACATTATCGCTACCAAAACAGCCACGGATGCGCAGTTTTCCTTGCCATCACTTTATTTTTAAACACAAAAGCCTATGGATTGAGTTTTATCTGGTGCATACCAAGTATAAACCCTGAGCGCAAAGGATACGGGGGGGTGTCCATGAATCCATGGGTTCTTTTGGATAATTGTTTTTCTGGTTGCAAAAGGCTGTTCCGTGTGCATGGGCCTCATCCATTCTGCATGCCAGCACACCTTGAAAGCTCCATTTATAATTTGGGATGGGCATAGCTCTGGTTTTGCTGTCAGAAATGTCACGTTTCAGTGGCTTTTTCAGGTAATTAAGCTCAGATGCTCATTGTTCTGTGAAGACAGCAATTTTGATTCATTTTTCCCTTCTTCCCCACAGAACAACCCGCGACGACCTTACTACTGAGAATGCTTTCGGGGGACAACATGTTTTCAAATCCAATTGTAATTTTTCTGTGAAATGTTATGAAACTGCAGTATCAGTCTCTTATTTGCTAATATTGTAAAACTTTCAAAGTCATGATGCCATCTGCCACCCAGAAGAGCCCCCTTGAGTGTCACGACAGCCGTGTTGTAACAGGGCCTGGGTGGTGCTTGAGGAGAACGGAGCTGGTGAGAACAGATCTTCACATGATGCCCTGCTGACAGGGGAAGGGTAGCACCAAAGATACTAGTAAGTAGTTCAGGGACTTCATTTGTGTTTAGCTCAGTACCATGTTACAGGGAGTGCATTTTGTGTGACCCTGCAGATCCTCTGCTGTTCAGATGTGTGCAGCTTGTGCTGCTCTTGGTTGTTTGGTTGGTTTGTTAATGGCAAGTACAAGGGACTATCTCCACCCCAGGTTTTGGGGCTGTTGTTCAAGTCAGGCTATTGTTCCCTGAAGAACTGGGTTCTGATGCTGTCGTGAAGCCAGGAGTATAGTCTGACCTTCACCTGATATTGCAGAACCAGTGCCTAGTTGGTTTACCTCTGGCCTGTGGAAGACAAGGTGTGGATTGGTGTGGAGTGTGGCTACAAGGCTTGAGGGATGTGGGGTCAAGTTCTTCACCTTCAGAGGTGATGGCTTGGTCTCTTGAACACTAAGCTCACTCCAAAAGACTTACACTCCAAGAGACTTGCTACAACCTCCTGTGGCTTGGGGTGCTGAAGAGTCAAGCCTTCAGCCACAGCTTGGCGAAGGCCATTTGGATTTGGTTGTCATAAGAAACCTCTTTACAGATATAAATTTTCTTCATTCAGTCTGTAAATAAAATAAAACGCATTTGTTCCTTAGTTTTAATCACTGAATTTTTGGGACTAGTTGCTCTTACTGTGAGTTTTCATAGGCTGAGGGACTGTTCTGCACCTCTTTCCTTCCAAGCATCTTAAACCAATGTGAGATTGATTGGTTTGGTTTCTTCTGCCTTTGTTTTCCTTCCATCCAAATACTTGATGTGCGATTCCCTTTTGTTACCTTTTCTTACCAACATTGAGCCAAGCATTTGGCTTGCAATAAAACCCTGTGAAACAGTCAATTTGGGAGGGTTTCATTTGGGGAGAATCCAAGTGAGTCAGGCCCTCGGGCACACCCAGAGCCGGGCATACTGTTGTGGTGGATGCACGGGGAGGTTGTGCTGAGGCTGAGTGTGAGCATGGGCAGTGAGCATGGGAGATTGGGAAACAGAGATAACAAAATCTGGCAGGACTGCAGTAGGGCTCAGCTTCTGCTCAAGTGATTGAGGTCACTGTGACAAGTGCTTCCCGAGGAGGTTAGGACATGGAACTGTTTGGTTTCTCCCTGTTGTGGTTTGGTCTTGGCTGCTGTTACTGATCCGGTCTTTGAAGCCAGTCTGATACTACAGTGATCCCTGTGTACTTTGTTGTGTTGGCAAAAGTTGGTTTAAAATCAGCCTGGTTTGGATTGGAAGGGACCTTAAAGCTCCACCAGTCCCAACCCCTGCCACGGGCAGGGACAGCTTCCACTGGAGCAGGTTGCTCCAAGCCCCTGTGTCCAATGTGGCCTTGAGCACTGCCAGGGATGGGGCAGCCACAGCTTCTCTGGGCACCCTGTGCCAGCACCTCAGCCCCCCCCCCCCAGGGAAGAACTTCCCAAGATCTCATCCCTTTCCAGCTGCTAGGGGGTTGGGTTGCTGTGATGCTCTGAGCCACTGTTGCAAGAGCAGCACGACTGACCCAACACTTGTAGAAGATTGAGTGCTGGAGACAGCCTGTAAGTTACTGCAGCGAGTCCCCGCACGTTCTCTGGTTCACCCCTTTCTCCTGTTCTGCAGGGTCTGTGCTGCTCTTTGGGCACTGTGGGGCTGGTGGGTGGTTTCTCAGCTATGAACCCTGGCTTGGTGCTGAGCCCCCTTTGCTCTCAGGCACCATAGGAGCAGCACCCAGTGAGCCTTTCCTTGTCAGTGAGGTGCTGACGAGGCTCACAGGGAGTGTTTGAGTTCCTCCTGCACAGAGGAATGATGAACAAGCCCAGGGCAAAGTGCAGAGCAGCCAGTTCAGCCTCCGGACTCTTAAGCAAGAGGGCAAAAAAGTGACACGTTTGTGAAGGTGTTGTGAAGAAGGGGAAAGGTTGAGTGGCTGCTGTGGGGGGCTGCAAAGTACTATGGAAGTGGTGAAGTGTGTGCCCAGGTCTTGCCGTGGGCTAGGGGCAGGTTGAGCTCATGTTTGAGCAGAGCATGAGAGAAGCAGATCAGCAGACCGCTGGGCTCCCAGCGATGGAGAGACCCTGAACCTCCTGCTCTCTTCAGTCGCTTGTTAAAGGAAGGAATGAAGCATTCTTTCATGTGTTTCACTCCTATCTTCCTCTCAGAGAGCTGACGAGGTGTGTCCTAAATCTTTTAAGTAATTCAGATTTTAGAATGAATTGGGAAAAAAGAAGCAAAACCACAATCCAAGCAAAGCCTCTTCTGCGAGGTTTTATCATAGAATTGCAGACTGGTTTGTGTTAGAAGAGACCTTAAAGTTCACTGAATTCCAAACCCCATGCCCCGGGCAGGGACTCCTTCCACTGGAGCAGGGTGCTCCAAGCCCCTGTGTCCAACGTGGCCTTGAACACTGCCAGGGATGGGGCAGCCACA
>JAOEHY010036814.1:12012-32574 GCA_025447955.1 Psilopsiagon aurifrons | reverse complement strand
GGGGTTAGCAGTCAGGTTTGGTTTTGGTGGCGTCTTGATGAGCTTGAGATAACCCAAAAGAGGAGGGAAGCCCTCAGGAGAGCAGGAGCAGTGTTGTGTGCATCTGCCCAGGGATGGGAGCACCCTCCTCTGTGCCCACCAGCCCCCACCATACCGTCCCAGTGGATCCAGGCTCGCCTGTGCCTGGCAGGAGCTCTGTGGTGGCAGATTCCTGGAAGCTGATGGTTGAGAGGTAACATTCCTCAACTCTCTGCTTCTCTCACCCCTGACCCCGCTGCATTTCTTCCTTCTAACCCCTGAATTTCAAACCTGACCTTTTGTATCATGGGGGAGGGAGGGCAGCAGGAGGGCAAGCAAAGGGCAAGATGGGGGAGGGAAAACCAGCTGAGTGATGGCTGGAGGTGTATGGATGCTGGGGGATGCTGGTCCAGCCTGGGTGCTACTGCTCTATCACACAGCATCCGCCTGGAACGCTTGCTAGTGCAGTGAGTTCTCTGCAGTGTACGGCTGTGCTCTTGTGCTTCATCAGCACCACTTTGTGCTTTTGCCTTCCTGCCCTGCAGGGAAATGCCAGACCCGCCTCTCCTCCCCATGTGCTGCTGATGGTGTGAGGTGATGGCTCAATGGCACGAGGCAGGGAGAGCTGTGTGTGATGCTCGTGGCATTTGGATTTAAATGTGCAAGTTCATGGCAGCTCCTGTTCTGTGGCTTCTCAGGCAGCAGGTGCTGGGGATGTTTGGTATGGCTCAGCTTGGATGGGCTCTGGCATTTCTGCATGAAACCCAGGCAAACACAATAGGTGCCAGTATCCCATCTGAGCTTGCTTCTGCTCCTTCCCTGCTCTGATGCAGTTGATTGTTCTCACCCTTTTAGAACAACCAAACCACACTGTGCTTCGTCACCTGCAGTAAAATAGCAGAAGACCCAGGCTCAAGCGAGCATGTTTCCAGAGCCTGAGGGCTCAAGTAGGACTCAGCTGACTTCCTGGGATTTTCACCCACATCCTTTGGTCTGGGGCTCTACTTCAGCGCATCCCTTGGCCTCCAGCCCTGTGTGCGTTATGGGATGAGCTGCCAGTTCATGGCTTCTACCCTCTGACATATTGCCCAGGGGGGGATTAAAAGCAAAGAGCCCCGCTCTTGTGCAGAGGCAAACTGGTGCTGCAAAGTGGCCCCATCAGTCTCTGTCCCCTCCCAAGCACGTTGTTTGTTTTCCAAGACCCCTGGGAAGGCCCTGTCGATAAGGTGCTGCGTCTTGTCATAGCAGAGACGAGTGCTCAGGAATGGATGTGGAGGCTGGGAGTGCTCAATATCCACCCTGACAGGTAGAGTCTCATTTAATAGGATCCTGCCATATTCATTACCCTGGCAGAGCGGCCGGAGGCGCAGGTGCAGTCATAGCCCCACTTCCCCCCCGCTGCCCCTGCCGGCACAAAGGCTCTGTGTGAATAAGTATGCAGTAAATGTCTCCCTCTCACAGATTTATTCCTTCATTAGGTATTTAAATACATTCTGCTGTATAGGATGCTTCTGTGAGCCTGCTGCCTTTTCTGTTGGTGGAAGAAATGTGTGGTGGCTGCAAAGCAGGCACCCTGCGGAGGGATGCGATGGGTTAGGTGCTGATGGGCTGCAGGTTCTTGCACATTCATCCTGGCACAGACCCACTGTTCTGTGGTCATGTTGACCTGTGCATGCACCAGCATGGCCAGAAACCAGCTCTTCAGCCACTCCGGACCAGCTTAGGGACCCGGACCCGCTGGTCATTGCAGCAGGGATAGGTCCACGTGGCTCTTCCTTGCCTTCCCCTTTGACGCTGATGCCTAGGTTGGACCATCCTGGTGCATAGGGATGTTAAAGTAAATGTGTGATGTTCTAGGGAGCTGCAGTAAAGCAAATGCTCTCAAAGTGAACAGTCAACCAAGCACATGGCTCCGGGAAGAACAGAGGAACTAAATTTAACAGAGGAGCCCCAGGCCAGGAGCCACCTGGGGCTTTGTTTGGTTTCACTCTCAGCTTTCATCTCTTTTATTTATAATGTGTGGCTGATTGATTCTTATTTTTTTTAACATTCCTTTTGCCTTCCCTGTGACAATGGGGAGCTTTGCTGGCTCATGAATCAGAGAAGAGTTTGCATTGGAAGGGACCTTCAAAGGTCATTTAGCAGTGATGTGGCTGAGTCTAATCCTTGTGGACCCGAGGGTGGCATTACCTTCCCTCTGCCTTTCCTGCCCCAGTTCTGCCTGGTTCCTCCCTCTCAGCATCATCTGCCACCCAGAAGGATATGCGGGAGCCAAGCCTTGGGGGCCTTGGGTGCATGTCCCATGGATGGACCCCAGCCTTGCCTACCCCATCTCCTCCTCTCAGCCCTGCCTTAGCTGTGCTTTTGTGCTCAGTGCTGCTCCATCCCCATCTGGAACAGGTCCTTCCCTCATGGCGTGGGCCTCCATGCTCTGGAGGACCCTCATGTGGTGATTTAAGACAGTGTCACCTCGTTGTCTGCTTTGCTTCAAACCTCCACTACTGATTTAAATTGATGTAACAGGCTTTGTCCTGGCCTGCTGAAACAGATATATATCCCTCCTGCTAATGCCTCTGGGCTCGGAGCCGGGGACGGGAGCTTCTTGAAGCACATCAGCACAATTTGCTCATTTGTTATAGTCCTGATCCTCAGACCCACCAGGCTTGTAAGGTCTAATGGCTAATTTAGTTGCAGAATATCATGATTGGGCCTATGTTTTCAAAGCTGCCTTTCATTTGTGGTACTGAAGTAGTCAGATAACTGGCACGTGCTGGGCAAGCAGAAGAGCTGGTGTTTTAGATGATCCGAACACCTGAAATATAGGGGAAGCTGTGGGTGAATGAAGCTCTGAAGTGTGAAAGGCTTCAAATACAAGTGCACCTTATTTATCTAGGTCCAGATAACATCATCAGCTGGTATCTGCTGGTGGGGGAGCATGATGCTGCATGCAGCTGTGTTGTTTGGAGGTGACCTCTGGCTTCCTCTGTCACCTGTATCCTCCCTGTCCTTTGGGTTTGGGTTCTGCACAGCCTTTCTGCCCAGGCAGTTCCCTGCGCCCTTCTCCTGGAGAATGCTCTGTTGTAGGGCACAAGACTCGAGTCTCTGGCTTGTTTTGTTCCTTGGCTTTGCTCAGATCCCAGCTCTGTGCCAGCTCTGCTGCTGATGGAAGCAATGTGCCCGCCGTTGTCTGGAAAATAAACAGAATCTCATTCAGCGCTGGTCAGCAAGGCGAGCGTTTGGGTGAATTCCAGTGCAGAGGGAGCTGGGAAAGACTGGAATTGATGGTATAAGGTTTGACAGTGCCTCCCCAGACCCGAGCAAAGCACCCCCAACCCTCTTCATTATGTAGTTTATTCTTCTAATGAGTGTTGCTTCCACTGAACTGACCCTCCCGGATTGTCTCTGGTGCGAGGTGCCCTGACCTCTGTCGCACGGAATCGCTGTTATTGCTTTCCTGCCTTCCCCAGGGCTTTCTCCTGGCCCCAGCTTTTCAATGCCTTCAGCTGGGGATAAATTCACAACCAGGGGATGGATAAAGCCTGTCCCTGAGCTTGTCTCAGCCGCTGCATGGAGCAGCACAGCACAAGGCTTAGCCTAAAACATGCTTGAAGGTGGAAAGCAGAGGGTGGAGTGGTGTGGTGGCTCCCATTCCTGGGGGAAAAAGGGGACAGCCCGGCCCCAGGGTGCTGCATCGCCCTGGACTCAGGAATGGGAGCTCTTCAGTGCTTTGTTCATCACTAGAGGTTGGAAACTTGGGTGAGAGGAGGAGTGAGAAGCAGCAGCCTTGGGCGCTGCTCAGGAAGCAATTCCAGAGCGGGAATTGAAGGAAGGGGCTATGTCAGCGCGAGTCTGATCCACGAGTTTCATTGTAACTCAGATTTCAGTCCCCATCTTTGGTCAGTGTGGATCAGGATTTCTTTTCCCCTCTGGGAATGGCTTGGTAAATGAAATATTCATCTTAAACAAGGGTGTATTTTAAAAGCCCAGAAAATGCAGTTCCTTCCCTTGCACCATTGTTCTTCCCTGCCGTGTCTTTGGCTAAATTAAGACTTTCTTAGAAATGCACAGGTTAAAAGTTTAAAAGCTTAAGGTTTCATTCATAATTCACATATCAATGAGGCTTTGATTCCTCCCGGGGAAAAAGCCGCCTCTATCTGCAGTGCATGTTGATAGGGTTACCCTGCGCCAGAGCTGAGGACCTCGCTGCATTGCCTTTCCTTTCTAAGCACAGTGGAGGATGGCTCCCAGGGGCTGCTGCTGGGGAAAGCAAAACCTCTCCCTTTAGGGTCATTGCTTTGAATCTGACCCAGGTCAGGAGTTGCCAAAAGTCGTTAATGTCTAATGGCTGCTCAGTGCCCTGTGAAAAATGAGCTACTGGGTCCTGGTGCTCTTCCCAAAGCGAGCACACATCCATATCCCAAAAACCTGCTGTCACTGCTGAGTAGGTGAGTGAAGGACCAGCTGGACCCTGTTCTCAAGGAATACCCCTCAGCCAGACTCTAGGCATGTGCAGCTTTTCCTACCAGCACATCCCAGACTGTTTCAGGAGAGGTGAAGCCTTGCTGTCCCCAAGAGGGACAAAGGGCTGAGCGTGCAGGGCTGGAGGTCACTGTGTATCAGTGCAGAATGGATGCTCTCTGTGTGGTGCTTTCCCTTCCGGGCTGGAAGAGTAAGGGAGGAATAAAACCATATTAGAATAGTGGCACTTTGCTAATGTTACCCTCTTTTAATAGTGGCCACATCCTGAAAGGTGCCTTTAGAGCAAGCTGGAAGGCGGATCAGATGGCAGTGTAGGGGCTGCCAAAAGGAGCAGAGATCATAGAATCATGGAAGAGTTTGGGTCGAAGGGACCTTAAAGTTTATCCCGTTCCAAGTGTCCCCGGGCAGGGACACCTTCCACTAGACCAGGTTACTTCAAGCAAGGAAGCAATCCTGTGGTTCCCATCGGAGACCTCCCGTGGATGGCAGAATGGCTGTGCAAGCAGCCAGGTCCTCCCCATCAAACCAACATGCCTGTGTCTGAGCTCCGACCTGTTACTTCACTTTCCTTAGGAGAGGAGGAGGAGGGTGGGAGTGGGTCCTGCACACACAGCTGGGAAGACCTGCTTTCCCCTGGCTGGGCTGCTCCTTCCCATGCCTCCCCTTGGCACCCTGCCCTTCCTCCCCTTGCCCAGATGGTCCCTGTGTCTCCTTGTCAGGCATCCAAAATATTTCCCAATGTGCTCTTCCCATCCTTTTCCAGCAGACTTCTTGCCTGGCTGTAGCCTTTCAGCCTTAATCTTCTCTTTGTGCCTCTGAGACACCTCTGCAGGGCTTGGCTGGTGCACAGGCTTTGCTCTTTTGCTTTTTGGGGGATGATGCCCCCATCCTCCCCCTGTATCCCCCACATACATTACTGACACTTTTAGAGGGATTAGAAGAGGAGAAGCCTGGCGATTTGGCCTGAAACTTCTCCCTTTTGAGATTCTTTTGCCTTCATTATCCAGCAGATAAATCTGCTTTCAGCTGCCTTTCAGTGCTGGGAATGGGAATAGCACGCAGCAGCCTGCTGGGTTAATCCCCCCACCCAAGGTGTGGTGCCTCTTCCATAGCATCCAGGACCATGCTGCTTGGGGGTGCCGAGATGAGCTGGGGGCTCATGCTCTCTGCCTTTAGCTCCTTCCTTCTTCACCTTCAAAATACAATTAATTTCAGATATGAATCTCAGGATTTAGAGGGATTTTTCCCCCTTTTCTCTTTCCCCCCTCCCAAACTTTCCCAAAGTATCTGTTGGCAGCAGCCGCTCTGCAGCAGTGGGGCCAGGAGGGCTCTTGGCAGCCAGCTCAGTGCGGAGGATTGGGTTGCAGGAGCAGAAATCCCTCCACACTGTGCCCTTGGTTTTATTCTGCCATGTGGCATCTGGCCTGGAAGCATTGCCTGGCCCTGCCCTGGGCAGAGAGGATGCCTGTCGCTGCCTGTAGCCTGCTCTGCTCCGCTCCATGCTCTCGGTGCAGGAAAGCTCTGGAAATCCTGGGTTTGGGGATGATTTTTGTTATTCTGGTTCTTATTTCCCTTAAACCTTGAGATCTTTGTTAAAACAAGTAGTTGAAGGATGAGCAAAGGCAGCTGCTGCTCTTAGTATCTAGTACTGAGCCATCATCATCTTAGCAGCAGCATGGGGCAGGGACAGTTCCTTGTCAGACATAGGACTTGGCAGCTCTGGGGTGCAGTTTGGGCAGGTTCAGAGCTTGGCCATGGGTCAGATCTTCCTTCCCCTGCCTCATTCCACAGCACGATCAGAGGCTTAGCACTTGTGAGTAGTCACAGGGCTGTCTATGGGAGTTGGCCATGAGGACATCAGCAAAGGTGGCTGTGAGACCAGAGACAGGGCAACACAAGTGGGTTTTGGGGTTTTTGCTGGCGTTACATTTGATGTGGCAATCTTTCCTCCTGAGAATCCGCCAGTGATTCATTCTCACCTCTTTTCTCCTTCCCGATGGACCGCATCTGCCTCTCCGCTTATCCAAAGCTCACCTAATGTTTGAATCTGTGTGGAGGCCAATGCATTAACTTGGTAGTGCAGCATAATGCCTTGGTACACACAGTTCTTTGTTAATAACACAGGGAGTGGGGCAGTGAAAAACACTGAATTTCTTCCTAAAGAGATAGGAAATGGGCAAGCAAAAGCCACCCCAGGACCGTGGGAAGGGCACATGTGCCTTGCTGCTGGGGGGCTTTGGGCTGATTTCTACCTGGGGAGGTAAAGGAGGTAGTTCCCAAAGTCCTCCTGTAGAAGATGCTGCCTCGGGGCTGCACTGCTCTGCCTTTCCATGTGTTTTCCCTCCTGTGGTGCTCCCTCCTGGCACTGCATGGCACGAGCTTGCTGGTGGGACTGCCTGGCTCCTGACTGCCTTGAGCAGCCATGGTCCCAGCTGGAGTGGTGGAGATTAGAGCCGAGCCCGTCTGGGCTGGCAGATGCTGTGTTAGCTGATCTTGTGGCTTTAGTGCTCTGCTGTGAACCTTCACAGCCATTCCTTCAGATTTTTCCAGGGGTCAGGTTGATAATGAAGGGATTAATTTAATTCCCCCCGCCTTCACCCCAAGCTTCTCGTGCAGCTGGTGTGTGCCTGTTCATCTGCTAGTGTTTTTATTGGCATCATTCAGTCCTAGCTTGTGTTGGAGCTCATGAAATTGTGTTGGGTTGTGGTTCTCCCAGCAGACCAGCACCTCCCGCTGCCGCTGCCCGGCCCTGGCAGCCGGGATGGGAAGGGAAAACCCCATTTGCAAATCCTAATGATAATTAAAGCCACTGTGACTTGGATGGAATGGGTCAGTTCAGAAGTTGTCCTTCCCCCACCCCTTGCGCTGCCTGGCAATGTCACAGGGGCACAGAATTCCAGGTTGAAAGGGGCCTTGAGGCCACCGTCCCTGCGAGTGTTCACACATGGTGTAGACGAGACCCTCAGTGCCATGGGTTAGTGGTGGCCTTGGCAGTGCTGGGGTAAAGGTTGGACTCAATGATCTTCAAGGTCTTTTCCAACGTGGTTGAGTCTATGATTCTATGGGGCCGAGCTGCTGGGTCCCAGTGCGAGACTTGAGCCCGGGCTGGTGGCCAGTGTCCCATGAGCTCAAGTTGGGTGCTCGTGGGTCTGTCCCCTTGCCCTTAGGAGGGAGGACACATTCCCACGCTGATGCTGGGGGCAGCAATGTGTGTGTCTCCTTTGAAGGAGAAGGGTGGCTGGTAACTGAGAATCACATTAGTATTGCTGGCTACGGCTTTCCTGCCTCCCAGGAGCTCTTGTCGGTGGGTGGCTGCGGGCTTTTTTTGTTGTTCTCTTTATTTAATTCTATCCCAAACCTGTTTCAGATTAAAACCGAGCGCTGCTGCTTATCCATTTGTCAGTCAGACCTAATCTCTAAAAATAATCTCTTGCCAACCCTCCCTCTCTCCCAAGATGGGCAGTAATTGTTTCAAGACGTGTCAGCCTTGTGTTTCAAGTTAGTTCTGTGTTTTCTCGAGGCTCACTTAGGAAGAAAAGGCTGTGTTTTGTCCCTTTAAGGGAAAGAAAAGAAGTACCAGATAGTATTCACTGCAGGTTGCCTTGGGTAGGGAGAGAAGATAAGGGGATGTGCTTGCTGTTAAAGAGATGGGTTGACTCTGCCCCTGTCAGAGCAGCAGCATCTTCCAGTCCACAGTGGCCTCGAGCCAGTGGCCTCATGGGCAAAGGCTTTGTATCACCGTCCGTGGTGCTGTGCAGCTCCCCGCATCCCTCTGGCACCGGCGGCTGCTGCTGCAGGGATCTTGCTGCAGATTCCCACAGAATGGTGCCTTCTCCAGGAACTTTTCCGGCTGTCTTCCCTGCAGGAATCCAGATGGCTCTTTTCACTTTTCACACACAGAAAAGCTAGAGGTGAGTGCATCTCCGCATGGAAAGGCTGGCAAACCTCTGCTCGCATCAGGCAGGACTGAGGAACTTTGAGCGATTATGGATGCCTTATGGATGCTGTGGAGAGCAGCTTTACCCAAGAGCTGCGCAGCAGGGTTCATGTCAGATAACAGCAGCAAGTCGTTTCAGGCCGGTTTTCAGTGTTGAAGTAATACAAACCCAGGTTGTTTGTACCTGGGAGCAATGTTAAAGATGACTTTGTGGCAAAGATGACTGACTCAAATCACAGAATGGTTTGGTTTGGAAGGGACCTTAAGATCATCCAATTCCAATCCCCTGCCATGATCAGAGGCACCTTCCACTAGAGCAGGTTGCTTCAAGCCCCATCCAACCTGGCCTTGAGCACTGCCAGGGATGGAGCAGGCTTTGTCCTGCGAAGTATACGCAGGATGGGTGCCAGCCGCAGTTGCTGTCATCCTATGGATCCTCCTGATGCTGCCCAGAGGAAAGGTGAAACACATGGGACAAGGCAGCATCTGCCCCTCTGGGAGTACTTTGGGCTCATGACACCTTTCACCTCCCCTTTGCCCCCACTTCTCCCCATGTAATCAACGTGCCTTTGCAGAACAGGGCATGTTACCCCCTGCTGATGAAGCAATTGAAAAGTCACAGAGATGTAAATAATTGCAGCTCGTTGTGGAGCATGGGGAGCATCCTCCTGAGCATCTCATTGGAGCAGGTTAGTGCCAGCTGATTGATAGGCATAATCAATGTCCCTAACTCAGGGACATTCAAGTGACAGAGCTGCTGTCACTGGGTCAAGACAAGTCTGTAGACAAAAGGCTGCTTGTGGTTGTCTACAGTGAGACACTGAGATAGTCTTGTGTAGGCATGGAAGTATTTCAGGTTGCTGTAGAAGCAGGAGGTGCTCTCCCTGCTCTGCTTCTTTTCCCATCCAGATGTGGCACATCTCCTCTCTCAGATGGCTGCTTTTCACTGTTGCTATGTAGCTTAAAATGGTGCGCTTAGAGGTTTCTGGAGGATGGCAGTGTTCTGGATAGTGAAAGCAAAATGGAGTTGTATTGGCTCACTGCAGTGGAAGTGAAGGTTTTTTCTGGCTGAAAACTGTCAAGCACTGGACATGGGCTGCCTGCAGGTCTTGCTCCTCTGACCCTGGTGCTGCCACCTTGGCATTGCCTCCCATATCACTCCTCTAACACAAGTGATGCAGATCATGAAGCAGGAGACAGAGCTGAAACCATGCAATAAACAAAGCATCTGCCTTCCGTGACGTGTAGGAGATGGACTCCGTGGATGCAGCCTGGATCAATTATGAAGGCTTTGCCCCTTCCCTGTGTAAAACATCCAGAGCAAATGGAGAGTGACAGAAAAGGGGTCACTGGTCTGGGTCACCACTGAGGTGATGAAGGAGATAATCAGACCCTTTTCCTTCCAGTTCAGTGACTGCCAAAACCGCCAGAGCACCATATCGAAGTGCAGAGCTTAGTGATGCGGAAACACTCAGCCACGATGTTAGCTATGGCAGTGATGGGAGACTGCAGCTTCCATATCCTGGGGTGCTCTGAAGAGCCCAGCTCTTGCTTTGCACAGCACCACGGAGCGATGAGGACTGGAGTTTGCATGTTGGAGCGTGTAACACGCTCAATGCCCTGTACCACCTGCGAGGTGGCAAACTTCTCCTGCTCGGATGCTATTGTAGAGTTGTGTGCAGTCCCTGGGGGATTCAGGTTTGTGAAGCCCAGCTTGTATTAGCATCCCTGTTTGTAAAACTAAATAGCATCTATGGTCCAGATGGACCTGAGCAACACCAGAAGATGGCATTACTTAAGCTCTGTGTTAGACACCACTGACGCTGCTCCGAGGGGTTTTCTCTCAAGCAGTCTCGCAAGGAACATATTGGTAGTTTGCTGCGGTTAGTTCAAATCTTCCTCCCCAGATAAAGCTTTGCTGGTGATAGCATCTTCAAAAAGACTCCCTGCAGGGGCTGTTTTGACAGAAAGCTTGATAAAATAAAATACAGCTGATATCATCCCGTTTGCGATTTATGAGGAATTTTGTAACCTAGGGGGATTAATTCTGTATCATGTTACAGCACATAGTATAGATTCTCTCCTGTTGCTTGCTGATCCCTTGCATACATAATGAGCAGACGTTCTGATGGTATTTGCTTGTATCTGAGAAATTTTGTGGCTGGTTTGAGCCTATCAGGTTCCCATCTCCAGTATCTTTCCCTCTCTTTGTCCCCGGATGATCTCAAGGGGCCACACTCATCCCAACTTGCTCAAAAGCACAAAATGGAACGCTTTCTGTATAACCTGCAATTGGTTTTGACACCTCCATGGCTCTTTGCAATGGGGAAACCACAAAAGCCCCTCCTTGTCTCCCCAGTTCAGCACCAGATCTCTGCTGCTTCATGTCTTCCACTGTCATTTCCAGCCCTGCGGAGGGGGTGTGAGTGAGGGCAGGATGCTGATTTAGGAGTTTTGCCATATGTGCCAGTTTAGCCCTGAAAATCAATGGGATTTGTGTGGTTTTGGGAATCTTTGTCTGCTCACCGAACACACGTGCAAATGATCAACAACCTGAGGTAGGAGATTTGTTCCTTGCTACCTCTTTCTGTCAGCTGCTATGTGCCTTCTGTTGCCCTTTGCACAATCTGTAAGCCTTCCTCTTTTGCATGTTCATCTCCATTTGCATTTCCAGCAGATCCACTGACATTTGGCCGGACTCGGGGTGAAGCACTCCTTGAAATTAGCCTGCATGTTGAGTTTGTTCTGGGAAGATAAGGAGGAAGGTGGGGGGGAGCTAGGAGAAAATTATGCATGTGAAGCCGCACTGTGAATCCCGCACCCACAGGCAGACTCCAGGGCAGTCACATTTCTCTGGGGTTTGTTTTGGAAGCAGGATTCCTTTTACCATGGGCAATATAAACTGGTCTCTCTCACCCCACCGGCTTGCATTCCCAGCTCAAGCCTGTCTGAGGAAGCCAAAGGATAAATTGCCTGCTCGCTTCCTCTAAAGTTGCTCTGTAGTGCTGGCAATAGGATACTGAAGAGGAATTTTAATTTCATGCTGGGTAAGAAGAGTGCATGCACCAGTAGCAGCCGTATGGATTTTCATCTGAATAGACGTACAGTATTCATAACAGGGTAGCAGTGTTGTCCCGCAGGTTTTCATTCTTCTTGTGTCTTTGCCGTTTTCACATTTCCTTTGCTGTCCACCCATTCTTGCACTTGCTGAAATGGAAAGTATGTCCTTGCCAGATGGATGTGCAAAGTGACGAGCCTGTTTCTCAGTTGTAGTGCAATTGGCTTCAGAGACCTTTTGTTGCTTTAATTTCTGCGCAATCCAAGTGCGAGTCTGTTTTGCTTGAGAGGGAACATTTTTTAGCCTGGTGCCTCTCTTGCTCAGCTTTGCGGGTATCTAAGCAAAAGCAGTTTTCAGACAGTGGAGCCCATTAACGCTGCTCTGTCTCAAGGACACTTTAAAGTAATGTGACTTAAATGGCTTGCTTGGTAGGGGAAGGCAGGTCCTGCGAATGGCCAATTTGCCAGCAGAGGATCCACATGGATGGGATGGGTATGCCTGATGCGTTTCAGTCCCTTCTGCTTCTCAGTGCTGGTGAGCTCTTTAGTTTCACCCAAGGCATGAAGTGGTCTCAGTGGTTTAGAAACTTATCTGCTTTGCCCTTTTCTGGGGGGTGTTTTATTGTATTTTCCTATTTTGAATGTATTTGTTAGGGAAGGAGCCTGACGTGATTTTCCTGGAGGTTGCTGATCTAATGCGTTCTCCACAGCCATAAAATGTGCTTTAAAGAAACTTCTCCTAATAACATCTGTGAGGTGCTTTGCTTTGCCGGTTCCCATGCTAAACTAGTCGTTAATGCATCCGCACATCCTGGCATGTCTGTCAAACTCAATCAGTTTTGCCAGTTAGGACAGGTGAATAAATCTGCCTGCCTGCAGACGCTGCGCTTCCTAATATCCTTACGTGGTAGGAAAAGGCATGAATTGGACAAATCCTTCCCCCAGCTGCTCAAGAGGTGTGTATGTGCAACAAGAGATGAGTGGAGGAATACAGGGGACTCGGTACAGAGCTAGCCTGCATGCTGAGGTTAGCAAATGTGGCTGGAAGAAGAGTTTGCGAATGATTCCTGCTCCCATCCTCGTCTCTTTGACAGCTGCTGGCAGCTCGCTAAGCTGAAGCCCAGCAGCGCTGGAGCTGGCTCCTTGCGTTTCTTGCCAGCCAGTGTGGAAGACGGAGAAACCCGGCAGCGTCGCCAGATGGACTTTGCTTTGCCATCATTTACAATCCTGATGGGTTTGTCAGGGCAGAGCCTCCGCTCCAGTCCCACTGTGTCCCTTACTTTGCTCCCACAAGGTGAGGTGGGAGATGTTCCTGCAGGTGAGGGGAGACGGCAGCTCTGCTTAGCCTTGCACCGCCGATCTAACCCAGGTGACGGATGTGCCCTAGGAGAAATGCTGCACGCTCGAGGCATTTAGATTTAATGACTTCTTTCATGGCTGTAGATGGATACAGCTGGGAAACACATTAAAGAGTTCAGCAGCAAAGCAGACACATAATTAATAAAATACAGATTTTCATTTGAAATCATGGCCCAGAATAGCTCACTAATGGAGGGAGAGCTGGCTGCTGGGCAGGGGTGCCCAGTCTGCCTGCTGGCATGCTTGGTGTGGGTGTCCCTTCAGACACAGGCATGGGGCTGAGCTCCAGCACTGCCCCGGCACCCAGCAAAGGGGTAGCAGGCCAGCAGAGCCAGGATGGAGCAGGGACACTACCAAGTCTGAGCTCTAAAGAGCAAGTGTCAACCCGCTGTCAGTGCCTAGCTCAGTCTGGCAAAAGCCATCAGGAAGAATTCTTCCTCTGTCAGACGTGGTGAGTTCTGCTGAGAGCTGGTGGCTTCTTCTCCAAGGAATGTCCAAAAGATGCTCTCATGATCTGAGAAGTGAGAGGCAGGAGTTGGCAGTGCTACAGGAGGCATCACTGCTTCCTGGGCAAGGAATGTCCAGGAAGGACAAGAGGGAATGGCTTTAACCTTCCAGGGGGTACATTGAGGTGAGATCTTAGGTAGAAGTTCTTCTCTGTGAGGGTGGCTGGAACTGGGTGAGCTTTCAGGTCCCTTCCAACTCAAACCATTCTGTGATTCTCCAGTAGCCTGGCTTAGAAAGGGTATGAAGAAGCTGTTTCAAGTGCAGGTTAAGAGGGAAGCTAGAGCAACCCAAGAGAAGAATATCCCTCTCACACTTGTAGGGGCATTGGAATCCTCTGAGAAATCAAAGCATGCAGGTAGCCTCCAGGTGTGGGAGCAGAGCACCACAGAGGGATTTTAGTGTGACCATAGAACATCCTTCCCGGCTCTTCCATGGTGACAAAAGCAAAGGCGAGTGTGTTTTGTCTCACAGAGCCTGAGACTCTAATGACTATACAAGTTCTTCAGAAGGAAAAAAGGGACAGTCTGGGGAAAAGGACCTTCTGGGCTGGCTCATTCCCAAAGATCTCGGAGCACACAAAGCTGCTCGTGTTGCTTGCTTGCTAATTGGAGTTGGCTGTAACTGATTGAGAAAGCGATGGCCTTGGGGAGCTGAGATTGTTGTTTGTATTTGTCTGGGATTAAATACAGATGGAATTCAAAAGAAAACTAAAACTTGACTCAAGAAGGAAGCTTTGATGGAAGTAAATTCACGCTGGTAGAAGAGAGTGGGTAGATGCTGCGGTCGCCTGCTCTGCCTTTCGGTAGCATGCTCATAGAAGCACACAGGGAAACAATAAAAGGGTAGAGACAGAAATAGAAAGCAAAAAGTGGACGCTGATGAAAGAATCATGTTAATAATGAAAACTGGAGGGTTTGAAACTGCTTTAGAGTAAGTTTTCAAGACATAAGGCCTCTTGGGAGCAGGCTGTTTGGTGGCTGGCTCAGCCGTTTGGTTAAGTCCCAAATCTCAGGACTCCAGATATGGGGAACAAGACCGGGTGCCCAGCCAGGCTTTGTGCTCTGCCTCCCTAGAAACTGCAGGAATAGGCAGAGAAGAACCTACCTGCTGTGCTGAAATTGCCAGGCCACGGGACTCCAACACCAGCAAAATTTGATTCTCATGGTTTTAGGTCACTGAAAGATTGCTTTGCAGCCGAGGGCAAACCATGACATAACGAAGAAATCATGACACTGACAAAGTACAGGGCCTGAAATCATTAGCAGATTGCATTATGCAGATGTATGGATATGGAGGGGGCACTGTGTTAGTTCCTGTGCAGTGGGAAAAGAAAGGCAAGAAGTAGCTCAGCTCCTTTGATAATAAGCAATAGCATCATGCTGTAGCTGTGAAGAGGCTGGTGCAGTTGCAAGCAGTCAGTCACTGGGGGAATCTGTCCTGGAAGGTAGCTTTCCATATCAGTTCTGTCCCTTGGGGGTTTTGGCTCTGTTTATAGCTTTTACTCTAAAAGCTTCATATATGTTTGATGCCTGGGCTCTTTTTAGTGTGAGCAATACAAATAACTTCCCTCAATAGAAACTTCAGCATCTGGAGGTAGGAGGGGTGGAAGCTTCATGACCCCGTGTTGTCTTTCACGTCACTTAAAAGCTGTCTGTAGGTGAAGTTGAGCAGATCCCTTTCCTTCCAATGTGTCTTCCTGTCCCCTTCACCACCCCCTGACACTTCTTTCTGACTGGCTGCAGATCTCCTGCCATCGCTCATTAACATGAACACAAAAACTGCAGGGTCTGTCTGAGGACACTTCCACCATCCTCTGGTGAAACAGTGGCTGAGAAAATGCGCAGCTCACTGAGATGTAGCTTTATTGCCTGTGAGCTGGTAACAGGAGATGTTGGGGTGGCTGTTGCATATAGCCAGTTGGTACCCCAGTCCTAGTTTCCTACCTGGCCAACCTGGGACTGTGTTCCCATTTGCATGGGATGTGCAGTGGGGAAAGTGAGCACAAAAAGCAGCCAGCCTGCAGCTCCTCTCATCAGCTAGCAGCTCTCCACAGACATTTAAGGTGCCGTGATTTGGGAGGGCATGGGAGATGGAGAGAATTTGTGTTGCATCTAAGGCAAAGAGACCACAGACCAGTCAACACACGGACTCATGTGGTGTTGGTGTTTGATACTGAGGGCTTTGGCAAGACTTTCCCCAAAGCTGACTAAAAGCTGGAATTACAATGAGACAGAGAAATGAAATACACGCAAATCACTGCGACTGCTGACAGCCTCAGTGTGCAGACGTGATGTCTCATCTGGAATACGTTAGCCGAAGCGTCCCCATCCGTGTGTTTGACTTGAAGAGTGCTCACAAGCAAAGGGGCGAGCACATTGCTGGTCCCAGTGATAGTAAATGCAGCTCTTGAAGTGGCTGTAGGTTCCTTCCTCCTGAGGCAGAGCAAGGAGATGTGCTGTTTCTAGCATTGCTTTGTGAGATGTGATCACCAGGCACCCACAAGACACTGGCTGGAAGTTCCCTGGGTGGCTTTGAAGCAGGAGGTCCTTTGCTTGGCGTGAAGTGCTGTTCCTGTGTAAAGGGAGTGATGGCAAAGCACCAAACTGTGCCATATCATCACCGCTCACTTAAATCCATATTGATGCGTTGCCATCCAACCAGGAGGCTCTTTTTGCAGTTGATAGTTCATCTACAGTGCCTTCCATGGAGAATAATGTGTGTTTGAAGGGAAGGGGTGGGGAGAGGAATTGGCGTTCCGACGCAATGCAAGCAAGCATCTGGGCTTGCTCTCCTTAGGGGCTTCTCTTTAAAAGGAGCTTTGAGTTGATAAATTCTCACTCATTTTTGTATAAAGAAATCTCCCTGGCTTTGATACAAAGGAGCAGCTTGCTCTGCTCATTGCTGGTTTGTTTACAGACCATCCCTGTGATGAGGAGGGGAGAGGAGCGGTGCTGGGGAGACCAGAGCCTGGAGCCCAAACATGGGCAGCGGCAGGCAGACCCCCCTGCCTTTCATCAGCCCGTGGCCTCTGTCACTACAAGGAGTTATAGCTGCAAAAACATAGAGGGTTGGCTCTCGCCTGCCAGAACACATAAACAAGTGTTCTGTAAGAAGTCAGCCTGCAAAGCTGAAGCTGGGACATGGGTTTCAGCTTTTTCCTTCAAAAAGGTGTTTTGCAGTCTCCTGGCATGGAAATTTGGCCTCCACAGCGATGTTAACCCAAACCAGCAGAACAGAGATTAATGCCTTTTTCCAAAGCAAACCCACAAACCCTTTGTATCGTAGCCCAGGATGATGATTAAAATGCTCCTTAGAGAGACCCCAACAGACACCTCCTAGAATAATACTCCTTTCAAATGAGGTATTTTAGGAGACTGTCTAATAAGAAGTCTGAAGAAGAAAGGTGTAACTAGTTGAGAACTGGAGTAGTCTGTAATTTCTATCACAGATAAGTGTTAGAAAGACAAGAGAAATATTTAACAGTGGCTTAAGTAGTTCAGATCCTTTGCTTTTTGCTAGGGGTGGATGAAATGGTTAAGCAAAGGCATCTTACAACTGTGCTTTCTTGGTTTCCCTGCCTCCTTCTTGGCACATTACAGCCATGTTCTCTATTCCTCTCCCATCTGCTTCCACTTCCCAAATTTCTAGCAGTTTAATCTTAAAATTTTACCTTTGTGTATATGGATGGAGAAGCAAAATACCACTGTAGATCATAAAGGCTCGGTGGTTGGGATGAATTTTGACCTACAGCATTAAACTCCTTGTTCATGTAGTGGTGTTGTTACTGCTTCCAGCTCCAGAGGGTTGAGGTGGTGGTGCTGAGCATCACTCACAAGGAGATTGTTTCTCCATCTCTGCGACCACCAGATCCTGAGTTTAGGCACTTAGAGGTGGTATAGTCTTAATAACTTGGTGACAGTCACTTCAGGATGCAGATGGGGTGGGGGGACCAATCTGAAAGCAGCAGCTAGTGTTGTTCGCTGGGAACTGGTTGGTTTGTTTCATAGCTATCAGGGATGTAGCTGGGGCTTGGTGGAACAGCAGTCCCAGGGCTATCAGGCCTATTGCAGTCATGAAACCACTTAGTGCTGTTTAGGAAAGCAAGCCTTAAGGACAGCAGTGGGGGAGTTGTTTCAGTGTTCAATTACTGAACCACACACGCAGTATTTGCCTAACCAGCTAGACCTGAATTGCTGTTCAAACACTGCTTTTCTGCCTGACGTTGGCAATCAGGGAGCTAATTACACTGGATTAGGGGTTTTCTCTTAATTACATGAAAAATTTAGCACTGCTGATGTTCATGAGGCTGCTGGGGATTAAGGCGGAAGCCATGTGTTTATCTACAGGTCAATTATGGAAGCAAAAGCAGTAATGTGGTGGAGCTTTGTCTCTCCCATCCACAGCCCCCAGCTTGAACCTATCTCATGATGTTGATTTTGGGCCATAGGCATGATAAGGGCTTAGCTGTGCTGACTGGTGTGTGAGCAGAAGCAGGGACCCAGGGGAGGAGCTGCCTTGGTCCTTCTGGTGTGGTGTTTCACAGCTCCAGGGCAGATCTGCTTCACCTCATCGTGTGGAGGAAACTACAAGCAAAACCTTTCAGTGTGAAATCAGACACAGGCTGGTTGGGTCCTGCTGGACCAAGGCTTTCCGAGCCTCTGCAGAGCAGCGTGCTGCTTGTATGCCCCGAAACCATCATCTTCAGTTCCAGCTCTGGAGCTGTGTCCCCTCTATTCCTTCATCCCCCCAGTTTGGAGACATCTAATGCTGCTGGTGTGCTTTGCCTGGGTCATCCCATGTTGTTACCGTAGCGCTGTAGCTGCTCTCATGTTCACATGCCCGTGGTATCCATGTCCTCTAAGGAAGAGCTGTGGCACAGTTTAAATGCTCCTTGTCCCTGGCTGCTGCTGCCAGAACTGGACTGGGGCTTTGTGCTCCAGAGCTGTCTTACTGCATGCTTGCAGCTTGGGTTGGAGCTTCAAGTACTGAATGCAGTTCCTGAGTACTGATAGCAGCACCATCCTGGTTGCTTCCGAGATTAGAGGCAAAGCACCAAGCTCCTTCAGGTTCCTCTCCTTCCCCAGCTGAATGTGAACTTTGAATCTGGACACCTGAGGAGCAGAGTTGATCCATCCATCAGCTTCTTTCCTTTTCTTCCTCTCTTCGATGCTCAGCAGGGTGCTTCATGCTGTCCCAGGCTTGGGGTGTGTGCCTGGTGGCTGAAACACGTCTCCTGAGGTGGGGATGGACACGTACATTGAGGTCAGCAATCTCTGCTGTTTTCAAGGCAACGTTTCAGCAGCATTACATGTGTTGTATGTACAGATTATTCAGAGCCAATTCATCTGCTTATCTGCTGATTAATTCTGCGATGCTGGAAGGGGCATATGCTGAAGGCTTAGTGAGTTACAGTGTAGAGGTGGAAGAGATTTGGGGTTGGTTTTTTATTCTTGATCTGCTCTAGAATAGCATTTAGGAAACAGCTCAAAGGGCAAAAGTGGTCCTTGGCATGTGCTGAGGAGCATGAGCCACCTCAAGCCTCCGTCTGCTGGTGACAGGGAGAACTGGGCATGAACAAGCAGATAGGGAAGCATAAGGAGCGATTCAACTCCCACTTGTCTGAATCCTCTCAGGAGGCTTTAATGTCTCCATCACAGGGCCCTGGGTAAGCAAATGTCCTTGAGCTGAGTGCCAGCAGTTTGGTTTGTTTCTTGGCTCTGTCTTGCCTTCCCTGATGGAACCCCACCTGGTACAGCTCCTGGGTGCCCAGTGGTGGACAAAACCCCAGCACGGAGCAGGTATGCCCTGGTGGGGAGTGGAACAGCGGTGAGCCAAGCTGCCGTGGTGCATTGGGAACGGGAGAGGGCCAGGCTCTGCGAGCGAGGGCAGTGCCAGGTTGGCTGTGGCTCTGCCTGTCCTTAAGTGACCCCGCTTCCAAGGCTGTTGCGTTAGTGCAACTCAGCCTCTGTACCAGCAGCGTGGTGAGGCGCTGGCTGGTGAGAGGTTTTTGTCTCTCGTGCTCTGCCTCTTTTCTGAACTGGCAAATCCCCATTTCCTATCTGCACCTCTGCCCGCTGAGCATCCGCTGCAGTTATAACCCAGGGGTGTGCAGTGTTCCCCACAGCAGCAGGAAGAGAGGGAGAGCCTCATTTCCTGGGATTTAAGGGAAGTGCTGTGCTCTGTAATTTCCTCACATCCTCTGCCTGAGCAAGGTGAGATCTGATCAGTAACACATGAGTGGTTCTGCAGGCACAAGTGAAACCAGAAAATACCCACGGTCTCCCCGTTCATCTCATTGCTCCTGACGGACCTAAAGCTTTGCAAAACTCCCAGGCAGGATTTCTTCACAAGTTTGTAAAGCCAAAAGATAACAAAATGTAGATTCTTGTGTTTCCCTCCGGGTTTTGGCCTTCAGTGCCTCGCAGTTTGGCTTGTGTAGCAGCGTTCCCGGGAGGCGCTGGGCAGGAAGTCAGAGTCGTTTGAATCATACCGCTTACATTATGTTTTGGAAAAGGAAAGAGAAGAATATTTCCTGAGGACCATTCCCGTTCCCACCTGAGCAGCTGGAAGCCGTGGCTTGGGAGAAGCAGGGAGAAACAGTGACAGTTCCTGACAGTCGTTTAGGTTTTTCCTCCTTGGGGAGATTCGCGCCTCGCCTGCTGCTCATTTGGAGGCAACTCGACATTAGACAGTCTTGTCTAAGTGGCTCTTTATTCCATTTTACATGGCCACTCAAGGTCAACAAACCAAACTAAGCAAGACCAATCCTTTCAGCTGTGAAATGTACTGCTGTAGGAGGATGATCGTAGGGAGCAAGCTTGACACCGAGCTGTGGAGGATTATTCAGCTGGAAGGGCACAGGTGAGGTGTGGATGGATAACGCAGATACACAGCTCTTCCGGGGACTTTGGTGAAGAGGTGTGACCAGCAATTCTGAGCAGACACCCAGTAACCCTATTGGCCGAAATAATACCAGTTCTGTGCTTCCTCTCGTGTTTTGTGTCAGTCACAGAAGACTTAAGCTTAACTCTGTCCAGTTTCCCTCCACTGTGGCTACTGCTCTGTCCCCTTATGGAATCCCAGACTGGTTTGTGTTGGAAGGGACCTTAAAGCTCATCCAGTTCCACGGGCAGGGACACCTTCCACTGGAGCAGTTGCTCCAAGCCCCTGTGTCCAACCTGGCTTTGAACACTGCAGGGATGGGG